>PVKA01004734.1:0-34575 GCA_004027165.1 Ctenomys sociabilis | reverse complement strand
GCTGAGCCCAACCCCCAGGGTGCACTAAGACAAAGATTGAGACTGGGCCTGCAATCCTACTGCTTGGGATGCTGAAAAATAGATAAGATCTCTAGGAGTCTGATCTGTGTGGTGAAATCCTACAGACCTTGTACTAAATACATTTAAAATATATATACAGATGCAATTGTTTTCTAGTATTTTGAACCAGGGTTGATCAAATCCAGGACCCCATAGCTAGAGATGACTGTAGTCATTCACTATGCTCAAACTACACCAATGTTTCCATCTCTGGCCTTTCATCTTAGAAGTTTGCACTGCCCTCTTCCTCTGTCTGGAATGTTCTCTTCCCAAATAAGTACACAGTACACTCCTCTACCTTCTTGAAGTTTTTTACTCAAATGTCGTCTCACAGAAAACTATCCTGACTACACTTTTAAAAATGGAAACTCTTTGGGCATGGTGGTGCATGCCTGGAATCCCAGCACTCAGGAGGCTGAGACAGGAAGGAGGATTATACCAAGTTCAAGGCCAGCCTAGGATACAAAGTCAGCTCTGGTCAGTCTGCACTGCATAGCGAGATCCTGTCACAAACAAACAAACATAAAACTCATGTGCTATCCCACTTTAACTCTTATTTCCTATTCTATCTTTGTCTCTGTGGGAAAAAATACCATGTTACTCATTTGCTTATGTTTATAGTGTATTCTACTATATCCTATTATGCTTATTGTATATTCTACTATATCCTAAATTTACCCATATACACACTGAACAGAAAGGTGAGGACAGTCTGCTCTCAGCTGTGCAGGGACGGGAGGTAATAAAGAAGGAGCAAGCTGGCACTTACCATGCATCTCTTCTGTAATGAGTAGTGTGTTATTTTGCATATTCCCTTCCATAGTCCATCCAACCAGCTTCTAGCTAGAGGTCACCATCATCCCTTTACACACACTGCTACTAAGTGCTGGAGTTCAGTTTTAAATCTGTGTCTAACTTGAAAATATCTTCTTTCTACAATCACTGCCTCAAGGGCTCAAGGTACCTCAGTCAGTACTGCACCACAGGAAGGTGTTTAGGAAATCAGGTGTTTCGGAAAGCAGGCACAAAATTGGCACAATAGTACAACACATATGACTGAATTTCAAAGATCCCATAATAATTGCAAGGGATCTGGACACATCTGTATTAATTGGCAAGAACAAGCATAGGTGAATTTTATTATGTAACTAACACATTATATTTGACATCACTTACTACCTAAATCCCTAGGTCTTCTTAAAGGGAACATTTGTCCAATATATACTATATTCTTCACATAATAAAACTCCTACACAAGTATTTCAATGACATTTCTTAACAACTCTCCTGAATTAACAAAAAGTTAAGAAATTTTACCCAAAGTCACAGCAAATCTAGAATTCAACCGTCAGGAAGCCTGATTCTACAGCCACCTTTGGAATTGTTGTGCTATTATTAAATATGTTAATTTTCTTCTTCTTGTGTCAATTTTATTATTTTTCATCTTCTATAAAATTAGGTATTTCATCTACATTCTAAAATTTATTAGTAAGGATCAAATTTCAAATTTTAATGTGAAGTCCTAGAATTTCTATCAGAAATAACACTTTTTTTTAATCCTATACTCTTTCCAGTAGGTGAATATTATATATTCATTTGGAGGCAACAATGTATCTTAATCTTGCATGGAAATTCTACAACCAAATGTTCATTATCTCAATGAGACCTATTACTAACAACAAGTTTCTGGAAGTTTCATACTTGGAGATGATATATCATTATATATCAGTAAAATATGTAATTGTCTAGGCAGCTATAATTCATGTAGGTTGTCTTTTAACACCTACATAATGAATTAGGAATACCCCTTAACTCTGGGTAAGAAATTAGTCAAGTTAGTAATTATCTCAGCCATTTATAAAATAATCTTTTCATGGTATTTTACTTTTTCATGGTACTGACCACTATCCTGTCAAAAGCATTTATTTATTTACCTATTGTCTCACACTTTTCTAGACTGAAGGCTGCATGAGTGTGAGGGTTTGTTCTTTTTGTTTCTTATGGTGACAGGTTTTAGATTCAGGACTCACACAAAGGACATCTCTGCTGCAGGGTTATCGGCCCAGCTTCTGTTCTCTGTGTTCACTGCTCCATTCCTGGTCCTTAAAACAATATCTAATACATAGCTTCATAAGTATTGTGAATTAAGCTCCTACTAACTCATGAGTATTATCTGATTAAAATGTTACTGAGCACCCACTATGTGTTAAGCCACCTGCTAATAAGATATAATGGTAAAATCACAGTTATCATTTTAAGAAGTCAACAGTCACAAATAGTACTTCAAGACTATTATCTTTATTAAAATGTTGAAGTACCTCACTAAGGTCCTTCGCTAACATTTTATAACAAAAGGTTATCATTAAAATATGATACTATTATACAAAGAGCCCTAACACCTCACAAATTATATGAATTATATTTAAACACCATCCTTGGCTATAACGTGGGGGAAGCGTACATTTATGAAGTCCATCAACAGAAGCAAACTGAATGTGTCCTAAGTAGCTCTTAGGACTGAATGTGCTCTATTGAGCTCTCCTTTTGTACGTTCTCAAGTTTTTTCTTTAATTAAGGGATGATTACCGTTCTTTTTTAGAAAAGCTGAGGATTTTTCTTTACAAATGACATGTTCCTATAGAAATAATCAGACCTATTTTTTAGACCTTTTGAAGAATAACACACCAGTTTC
This sequence comes from Ctenomys sociabilis, assembly GCA_004027165.1. Lineage (NCBI taxonomy): Eukaryota > Metazoa > Chordata > Mammalia > Rodentia > Ctenomyidae > Ctenomys > Ctenomys sociabilis. The sequence continues at coordinate 31,823 of PVKA01004734.1, read as the reverse complement.
CCTGGTCATAGTAGCTTTGCAGAATACTGACGTTACTCAAAGCCTGGCAGGTAGCTTCTAATTCTCCGTCACAGAACACGTGGTAGTAACGATGAAATACAGGACTTGGGTCCTGGGATCCTATAGAACCAAAGGGCTCAGCAAGCTTGTCTTTACTAGTCTTTGTCTTCAGATGCCAGGGAACCAGTATATCTTGAGAATGAAAAGAAGTCCTGTTGGTATGAATAGGCAGCTCAGAACTAGTAACTTTCTTTGAACTGGATTCTTTCTCCTGAGTAGCATCAATGGAGGCAACAGAGGATGCTGTGTTCTGATTGCTCATGTCAGACAGCTGCTCAAGCACTCCTTGTGTGGCTCTGTTGCTCTCTATCTCTTCTTTCTTTCCTTGGCTAATTCTGTTTCCTCTAAGATACTTGGACTTCTGATTATTATGTTCCTGTTCCATTGCCCAGACATAGATGAGTGCCTTCCCACCAGGTCTCAAGAGACGAACAATTTCTTGGAGAGCTGCCATTCTACGCTCCTAATAAAGAAGATAAACAAAAATTGACACTTATTAACTTGAAGGAGATACAGAGAAGAATTGAAAACCTATTAACTGACTCAGTTTCTTGTCACCATGGTAATACATGAGAAAATACCTAGAAGGTGCAGGTTCATTTAGGCTCCTTGTTCCAGAAGCTTCAGTCCCAGGCTGGCTGGTTCCACAGCTGTGAGCCTAAGCGAAAGCAAGGTATCACTGTGGAAAGGCTCAGTGTGGGAACAGAGAGAGGAAAAGTGCTACAGCCAAGGGGAAAGGCAAGGAATAATACACACCCTTCCAAGGTGTGCCCCAGTGACTTGCTTCTCCCAGCTGCCCCTCCTCACAGCCCATTCAGTATCCACAGGATCCAATTACCCCTCTACTCCTCACCTATGAACACCGCTGCGCAGGAAAGCAAGTCAACACGTTGAGTCTTTGGGACACATCATATGCATAATATAATACCAGCCCACCAAATGTTTTATGTCAAAGGGGGAGAGCATTTTGTTCTGTGATTTAAATAAAGTGCCAAGAAAGTAGGAAAAAGGACACTTCTATTTCTGTTCTTTGCTGTGACTTTCTTTGAGTGGCTGAAACACATACAACTGGTGATTCTGATCAGGTCTGTGGGAGGTAACGACGCACTCCTATGTGAATCACTGTTTATGGAATGCTTGTTCGCAAAATAAATTATGTAAACTACATTATAGAGATTTTATTTATAGTTCTGAAGTAGTTGATATCAATTCTTCCATCACAAAAGCTGGATAAAATACTGGTTAAATATCTCTGTATTTCAGATTGTTGGATTTGGGAATTTTTTTTCCATGTCAGCCCACCCTGCAGGCATGGCTGGCGCACTGCAGGCAAGGATGGCACAGTATGTGGTGCTGGGGATCACACTGAAGTGCTCTGTGCCTGCCTAAGCTTGCGTACTTTAGAATGCTGAGTTATCTCACTGGTACCAAGAATTTGGGAATATTTTTATACACACAATGAGATATCTTAGAGATATGAACCAAGTCTAAGCCCCAAATTCATTTATGTTTCATGGAGAGCCTGCAAAGAACTGTATGTGACAGTCTTAGCAGCTGCATGCCAGTGGTGACCCATCACATGAAGTGCAGTGCACAGTGGTGTCATGCTGGCTCTCAAACAGTTCTGGTTTTGGAGCATTTCTTGTTTTATTGTTTCATGTTTGTTTTTAAAGAGTAAAAATTAGAATTAAAACAGAAAAAAATAAAAGTGATATGAATTTTCACTTAATAAAGTAATATGAATTTCACAGTGTTTGTCAACTCTAATATACAGAGTTGTCCTCCAACTTTTGTTTCTTCTAATTTTACATGCATATATCTGGTAACTACCAGATATATGCATGTAAAATTAGAAGAAACAACAAAAAAAAAGAAATGTATAAGAAATTAAGAAAAGGTACAAACAATTGAAAAAAGGAGACAAAACAAATTAAAGCATTAACTTCTTTCCAAAGACCAGCAGAAATGCACAATATAGTTGTCCAAAGCATCCTGCTTACATATATAGATATATCTCTTTCCCCCACTCTCTCCTGTCCTTCTCCTCAACTCAGTAACTCTTTCCTTTTGAATGAGTTCATTCACTTTCTCAGTGTCTATTGTACCCTCCAGTCTCCATTTTCTTTTTCAGGTTCTCATACTAAGGAGACAATGTACTACTTGCACATGCAGGTCTGATTTATTTCACTTAAGAGTATGTTCTCTAGTTGCATCCATTTACTGACAAAGGACTCAAATTTATCCGGTTTTATAATACTCCATTCTGTAAAATACACTTTCCTTATCCATTCTTCAGTTGATGAGCAAATGGGTTGTTTCCAGGATTTAGCTATAAAAAAATATTGCTATAAACATGGGTGTACATATATCGTTGCAGTGTGAGGTTTTCAGTTCTTCTGAAAAAATATCCAGAAGAGGAATAGCTGGCTTGAATGGGACCTCCAACCCTAGCCTTTGAAGGAATCTCCACACTCACTGCCATAGTGCCTGTGCCAGTCTGCACTCAGATTGAAGATGCTCTACCTGTATACAAGTCATTGCTCGCAAGCACATCCGGCTGGGCTTGAAGGGTACTACCCAATAGGAAGGAATCAAATCCCAGACAGAAGGTGAGCTCTACATGCCTGCCAGCCTTTACCTGTGGTTCTTTGATAACTGGCACTGTGGGGTAAGAGAATATCATCAGAGAGCAGAAGTGTCCCTGGTATGAGGAAACAGGATGCAGGGTACAGGGAAGCCAAAGCAGCTGGGAATGGGAGGATAGAACGATGAATAGAACAGGACCTGCAGGGAGGCGACACCAAAAGTCAATACACAAACTCCCCTAGGGATACTTCCAGTTCCTAAACTACATGACCCCTGTTTGAAATTCTAAGACACCCAACAGAGATACAGTTGAGAAGTTAAAAAGCTAAATAGATTTTATTAGCCAAACAGTGCTAACTAGACTGACACTGAAGTTTAAGGTCTGCCAAGGTGTAATAGCACTGGAATATACCACAGGCTTTCACCTGAAACCTATAAGGGCCTCATTCCAGAAGTAGGGACAAAAATAAAATGGACACAAACCAGTCCTAATAAGGTAAAAAGATTAAAGATATATGCTTACACCTTATCTGTATGCCCTAATTTAATCCTCTTTGAAGGAAGGTAGACTACAATGTATTCAGAATTTAATTTAAAAAATGAGTTGTTTTTAAAAAATTATGACCAAATAACTGAAAATCAGAAAAAAATCATAGAAATAAACCTCCAAAGATTTCAAATAATGGTTACCATGTACAAACTTATTAAAAGAATTTTGTAGTTATAATAATCAGTATAGTTAATATAATTATGTTAAATATAACATTTCATAATATATTAAATAGTATTATAATTATAAAATATATTAAGCTTTCACACACAAATTCTCAAAAAGAAAAAAATCTATTAATTTAATAGCAAATTAAATACATCTCCAGAGAGAACTACTGACTCTAAGTCAGACCAATATAAATTACCCAGATTGAAGTCCAGAAATAAAAAGGATGGAAAAATATAGAAGACACTGTCAAGAATTGAAGACCTAACTCAGTGGAAATAACCCTTTTAAGTCATAAGGGCAAAATAAAGCGACTGCAGCTATACAAAAGGTGAGAATGTCACCAATACACATATGCTAATGAAAATAGTTATGAGAATTCAAACAAGAGAAACCCAGTCACTCTGAAACCTTGAGGCCAGAAGAAAACAAAATCTGGAAGGGCTCATAGTATGGAGAGACACAAATACACATTCAAAGCTATAATCAATACATAACCGTAGCACACTTTAAAAGGCCAAAGGGCCAACTGTCATTAATGATACTCTTTCGTTGTGAAGAAGGGGTAAACCTACCAATTTCAGGTGCACTGTAATATCTAGGCTATATATTCTACTGTCTACAATAACCATTAAAAATTATAAAAGACTAACTAGCAAGCCAATGGGGAAAGAAAAAAATACCATCATAAAGTACATTACAGTTATAAAGCTAGTAATCAAAGAGAACACCGATTTGTAGTATATACGCATACATATGTAACTGATAAAACAAAATTGTCCTTCCAATTCCACAGCCCTTTAGCCCTAAATAATTCCCTTTTTAAACTTTTTTTTTTTTTTTTTTGTTTCCTTTTCTGCTTTGGTGGCACTAGGGCTTTCAATCAGCATCTTCACACTGAGGTATATTTGCAGCCCTTTTTAAATTTTTGATGGAGGGTCTCGCTAAGTTGGTAAGTTGCCCAGACTGGTCTCAAATTTGAGATCCTCCTATCTCAGTCTTCAAGAGTGCTAGGATTGGAGTAATGCCACCACAGTGGCCTGGACAATTTCTTTCCTTGCAAAGTTACAGTGTATTGAAGCATCTAAATCGTATATTCAAATGGCCCAAAAGCCATCTGTATGTGTTAAAACAAGAGGGGGCAGTTTCTACATAATTTGTACGAAGTGAATTAAAAGGAAAAAACTGTGAAGATTTTTCTAAATTGGGTCTAAGGGCTTGGGAATGGTTTTTCACACTAAAAATACAAGATGAGATCATTTTATAAGATACGTACTTTTTATACGCTATCTCATGTAATCTGACAATAATCCTATAAGACTACTGTTGTTTCCTTTTTTATGATACTAGGGTTTAAATCCAGGGCATTCATATGGAGCTATATCCTCAGCCTTTTTAAAAATATTTTATTTTGAGACAGGGTTTCACTAAATCCCAGGCTGGCCTCAAACCTGCAATTCTTCTGCTTCAGCCTTCCAGAGTGCTGGAGTTTTAAGAATGTGTCACCATGCCTGGCTTGTCATCTTCATTTAGCATGAGGAACCTTAGTATTGGAAGACCACTAAAATATTTCTCAAGGTCACAAATTAAAGATAATGCAAAATGGCAAAGGCAGTTGTGTTAGGTAGAAGGGCATGGGCACCATAATGTGAAATGAGGACAGCGCACTGCAGTGGCAAGGGGAAGAGGGGCCTGCTGAGCCTTCACTCTCTTGCCTCACTGCCTCAGACACTTGTTCTGTCAACATAACCCTTCTGTACTCGATCTTGCCTCCTACCTTAAGTTATCTCTGTAGGGCCACAGGAGCGATCCTATAAAGCATATGGCTGATCAGTCTAAATGATCTGTCAGTGTGAGACCTTTCAATGCCCCTCAAAGTCCAAACCATTATTCTGGCATCTAACAAACATCTGTATCCAAGTCAATAAACCAGACCTTGCCTGCTCCACTTGGGGATGAACTCTATGAAAGCAAGGACAGGCTCTGTCCATTAAGGCTTCTAAGTGTACTAACTCCTAGTGGCTTTTGCTACACAAAACCATTTTACCCAGTATGGTATAGCCCAGCAGAATCTCTGTTACTATCAGTAAATAGTAAGTGATTGAAGAAACAAATGATATAAGAGATTTTCTAACTTTAAAAACAAAGTCTGTTAAAGCCGTAAGGTCTACTGAAACTGCCAGTGACCAAAACAAAGAGCTATGTAATTTTTGGTTAGAGCAGGGAGACAGTATTGACCAGGAAAAGTAGGCAGCACACCTCCCAAAAAGAAATGTGAAATATTAAATTCACTTATTTTAAAATTAAAAGCACATGAAAAGAATGAATATGAGCTGGGGATATAGCTCAGTGGCATGGAGCCTGCCTGGCAAGCACAAGGACCTGAGTGAGTTTGATTTTTGGCAAAAAAAAAAAAAAAAAAAAGAGTGAATATACTACTATCACTTAGTAAGACAGAATTTTGAAGAAAGAATATGAAAGCAACAGAATAGGAAGGAAGGAAGGAAGGAAGGAAGGAAGGAAGGAAGGAAGGAAGGAAGGAAGGAAGGAAGGAAGGAAGGAAGGAAGGAAGGACCCCACGTCAGTGATATAAGTCTAGGATGAGAAAGACGAACAGATAAGAGAAGCTATCTGAGGAGTATGCTCCAGAGGCTCAGAAGTGATGAGTTGAAGTCTCCTACAGCTAAAATGCAATGACTGGGTTTGAAAGAAGGCACTTAGAGATGCACGGGATGTGGGGTAGAAAGACTAAAGAACTAAGAAGAGAAGGCCCAGAACCCATCAGACTCTGAACTCCATCACCTATCTCCATTACACTCACTCTCTTAGAACAAGGACAAACTGTGAGAGATGAGATGTACAATGTTTCAGTTACTCTGCTCTCCTTGCTGAGACAAAATACCCAACACCCAAAACAAAAGAAGGAAAGCTTTATTTAGTTCACAGTTATTGGAGGTTTCAGCTGGTTCCAAGGCAGAGTGGCACAAAACAGGGGGCAGCGCTTCTCACCAGCGGCAAAGAGGAGAGCAACGGGAGGGCAGAGATACAGCTTCTAGCAAGCCCCTCTCCTCTCCTTGCATTGCAATGCAGATTGCCTGCCCCAGGGTGGGTGCAGCATCCATACCCACAGTAATCAGTCACAAACTCCAGAAGCTGCCCCAGAACTGCACAAGGCTTTGGGGACAACTATATACAAATAAAATAAACAGCTAAAACCGAATCCCAAGTTAGTACAATCCATAAACTCTTCCTGCCACTTTAGTTACAAATTCTTGGAGAAGGAAGAACAATACTCACCGGTGTTGCAAAATGGTGAACAACAGCAATGGAGATGCAGGCGTCACAAGCCCCGCTGCGCACAGGAACAGCCAGGGCATCACAGACCAAGGCTTGGAATCGCCGCTCTCTGCAAATGTCCACAAGGCCTTTGCTACGATCACAACCAATCTATAACAGAGAAAGAAAATAATTTCACAATGTTTTCTTTAAATATCACAAGAAACTAAGCACTACAGGTTTATTCTATATTCTATTCTATATAATTCACATTACCTAAGACTATGGCATTAGTGGTCCTTGAACCCAGTACAAAGTCAGAATATATCACTGCCCAAGGCAGCATTTATTATCTTAAAAGATAATATCAAACAGCTCAAACTAGTGAATGGAAATAATTAGAAAAAGTGACAAGGTGAAAAGAGATCCAAATTTTCTCCTAACTAATCATCATTTAAAATGAGATCTTTCTGTAATATTACACATCTAAAAATCAAAATTATCTAATAAACACACACACATAATCTTTGAAGGGAAACTAAAAAGACGGTCTGAGATGTCTTTCACACTAGTCACATCACATTGTGATGGCCCAGATAACAGGGGGATAGATGATTTTTTTTAAAGTTTGCTTCTTTACTTTTCAACATGTATCATTTTTATAATCAGAAAATAATACCCCAAAACAAAAAATAATAATATATAATATATTTCATTTTTTAAAGCTATTGAGTCTTTTTTCCACTAAATACCTAAGCTTATTAAGTATACATCGTGGGGCCATAATATTAAGCTGAGCTGTAAATGGCTATGGCTGACAATTTCTTTGAATAACTCACTATGGTTGTAGAATTCTGGACTGTGTTGGATTGTGGTGTCGAGTTCAAGCACCTAAGTTAGTTGAATGTCAATGGAGTGCCCACCTTTGACAGGTGTAGACAAAGGAAGGGGTGTAGAAAGAAAAAATCATGATGTGTGTGTATAGACAGTACAGTTGGGATAGATAACGCTGCGCTTCTACATAATTCTATGAGAGGCAAGATCTGCACTAATGGTGGTTGGACAAGATATTATGTCGGCTTCTAGTACTATGGTCATCCACTAGGAAAATAATTATTGAATTTTTGATATAATTCAGGAATAAAAAAATAAGATAAGTAAGCAGCTACACTCTTAATTCACTGATAAGAGATATCTGCTAAAATAATATCTGTAAATATATCATGTATGCACCTTGTACAATACCAAAACATTATGAAAACAGTTTCAATGTATTAATTTATCGAATCTGTATGGTTAAGGTGTCTTGAAACTGTCTGATTGACATTTGTAGTTCAATAAAATAAAAAAATAAAAATTAAAAAAAAATATTTAACATGAAAAATTAAAAAAAAAAAAAGAATAAAGCACTGAATTCAAAATTTGTAAAATACTGCTGGAGGTGATGGCCCATGCTTGTAATCCCAGCACTCAAGAGGCTGAGGCAGAAGGATGTCTGTGAGTGTGAAGTCATCTTGGGCTACAAAGTTATTTCTCAGCCAGCCTGAACTGCATAGTGAAACATCTCAAAAAGATCAAAATAATAACATTATTATTATTAGATACTACTTAGTGAGTCCTTTTAGAATAACCACTCTGTGGGAATGAGATCCCCAAGGGCTGCCAGAATCAGGTTTTCACCTCCCCAAACAGGCAAGGCCTAATGTGCTTTAAGCATTTGTTCAGTTCAGTGGGACTGGGTCTGCCCATATTTTCTCTAGTTTTACTGCCTTTGTATAAAGTGTTGCTGCTTCCTTCTAAGAATGCCCTCCCCCCCACACACACCTGCAATATGTACATGCAAAATTAAAGAATAGAAGAGGTTTAAGAAATTTTATGTTATTTTTCTTAATTTATTTTGGTTTTGGCAGAGCCGGGGATTGAACTCAGGCCCTTGAGCTTGCCAGGCAAGCGCTTATTCAACTGAGTTATCTCCCCGGCCAAGAAATTTTAAATCACTAATGAATAATTATTCTCAGCTACTTCTTCTTAACCCAATGGCTATAATTAGTAAAAACACTGTATAAGCACTTTTAATCAAATAGAAGCGGTCAAGCCAGTATCATTTTAGTAATTTTTTTTGATATACTGAATATTAATCCTTAAGAGTTCTCTCAGTCCTTCTGAGAATAAGGAATATGAATCTTCACATTAAATAATTCTTATTGAGTTAAAAAAAATCACTTTTCCCAAGCTGGTCATATTTAATGAGTTCACCCAATTTCTAGTGATATTAAACAACTTCTATATTCTATCCCAGAGCTATTTTAACTTCTGACATAGAATAAAAGATCCAAGGGCCAGGGAGATAGCTCAGTGGTATAAGCACTTGCCTGGCAAACACAAGGTCCCAAGTTCGATCCCTGGTACCAACAGATAGATAGATAGATAGATAGATAGATAGATAGATAGATAGATAGATAGATAGATAGATAGATATCAAGCTAGAGGTAAGGTACAGTAATTTCTATTAACTATTATAAGACAAAAAGGTACTAGAAATGGCAAATGTTCAATTCATTGCTTCCTTTATCTGTCTAACATCTATGCCTGACTTAACATGATTACTTCTTTTCACCCATATTCTATGCCAATCAGCTAATAGTCATCATAACAAAATAAAAGCACCAAATAATACACTTTTTTTTTCTTTTTGGATCTTGCCACCGTGTTACACTTAAATTCAGTTCACAGAATCTGAAGTTTCAAGTATGCCCAATTCTCACCACAAGCTAAATTTCAAATAAAAGCCAACAGGAATAATCCTCAGAGATTATAAGACAAATCCTCAGAGAAAGGGTTCAATAGTTGTTCAGGGAAGGAGAGTCATTATCTGAGAGCCACAGATAAAAGAAAACAAGAACAGCAGCCAAATAAAACAAGAGGACACTTTTCTCACCACACTTTCATAGCTCTTTGTACACAGCCTTCCTTTTTACCAACAAAAAAGAACACAGCACTTTAGTAATTGTAGTCACAAAACACCAGGCCTAAAGTAGATTCCCCACTGCCACAGAACCAACTCATGAGTCTTCTGCATGCTACAGTCCAATCACCAAACAGAGTAATAAATTCTGGAAATCCTCCCTACTCATGTTGTAGAAAATAGCTTATTTACAAATATCTCCATATATATAGGACTGTTATAAAGCTGTATCTGTGTGTATTTGATCCAGATCAATGACATAAAAATACTTATGTCACTGTAATATATTTTTAGTCTTTTTAAAAAATCTCCAACAAAAATTCTGTAAGTACAGGCAATTAGGAAAGGCTCAACTTAGCAATCAAAGTTGCAAATTAAAACAAGGTTTAAGTTTTTCTTATAAAACTATCAAAATGTTTTAAAATTAAAATACACTATGTAAGAAACTGGAGGTAACCGATGGCAGAACAATGAAACTTTCTCTTCCATATCACTGGTGACAGTACAAACTAGCTCGATCATCTAAAATCAAGCTAATAGGTACTTTAACAGCTTTTTACTGATATACCTCTATACATAAAGCAAAAATCTTCATATTAATATACTCGGTCTTCATAGTATACTCTGGGTTAGGGAGAAATATCACTGTATTACAGACAAAGACACTTCATCTCAAAGTAATTTTCCCAAAGCTTAACAATAAAGTGATGGGATTTTTTTTTTTTTTTTGAACAGAGATTTAAAAACTAGGTCTTTCTCAAAAAAGCTACATTCTTCCTTATCATATGTTTTTCAATATCAATGTTGCAGAAAAATATATACAAATACATACATATTTATTAGTATTTTATAAATTTAAAAACTTGTTGTTTTAGCATGAATACTTTAATATATTTGCCTTCTTAAAATCTTAACTGTGCAACCCTTCAATCAATCCATCCTTCTGTCCGTCCCTCTTCCCCTCCCTCCCTTCTTCCCTTCCCTTTGTCTCTCTTCTCTCTCCCCTCTCCCCTCTCCCTCACCTTCTCTCCTAACTTTCTATTTATTGGTGGTGCTAAGGGTCAAACCCAGGGCTACAAACATGCAGGCAAGGACTATACCATTAAGCTATGGTCTAGTCCTACCATGTAATTTATAACCAAATACTCAGTAACATCTACTCAACAGAATATCATAAAATTAACAAACTTTGTCAAAATGAAAATATTAAGTGATATAAATGAGTTATCAAATTGTATACATGCTCATTACTATATAAAATATTTATAAGACAATTAGGGGATATTTATCACAATACACTGACTTATTAGATCATAGGGTTATAGGTGATTATCTTTGATAAGTTTTCTGCATTATAGTTCCATAATTTTTCTTAAGAATACACAAGACTTTTTAATTATTAAAAAGACGTGCAATTATGGGAAAATTAGGCTAGTGATAATTAGTGTAGAGTAATAATAAAACATTAAAGTGCAAAGAAAGGGGTTGCTGAACACCAGATCCAAATCCTGGCTTCAGCAAAAACCACCTGAACAACTTCAGAAAGCTACTTACAATCTCGGAACTTGTTTCATCCTCTAAAAAGTAAAAATAAAAGTATTTCTCAGAGATCAAATGAAAGGTAGAGACTATTTCATTAATCATAAAAGTACAATGCAGTGTTAGTAACTGTTATCTAAGGAACAAAGGCAAAAAGCCCTGTCTATCATCTAGACAGGACACCACTCAACTTCAGCTTGTCACGTTCCTTCATGGTTGCAGAACACAGCACAGCATGTATGCTGGCTTTCATGAAAGTTTTCATGTAAGAAACTGGAGGTAAATTCACAGATTTGTTCCTTACACTTCAGCAATCCATTAGCAAGCCTCTACTACTAGGTGCCAACTAACTGCAGAACAAAATCGACATGATTCCTATCATGTTGGAATTTATAGCCTGGTGCTCCCTGACACTGCAGAGAGTCTGTAAGGTCTCTCTGACAGCTTGCCAGGGTCTAGAATCTGAAGTCTGAGATGAGGCTGCAATACTTGCCCTGACACCCTGCGACCTTGGGTATGTCCTAACCTGACCAAGCCTCAGTATTCTCATTGGTAGAGTGGAGACAGCATTATGAGTCTTGATGATTATACATGTGAGCTAACAAGCAGAGCACTTCTTAGTACCTAGCAGATAGTTTCCACTGTTAGTTCCCCATATGTTCTTTCTTTTTCTGAGTGGTCAATATAGATTGAAAACAAAGTAAGACCAAAAGCACACAGAATAAACTTATATAAATATAATCCTATAAATAGACTGCTGGTGTGGTGGAAGGTTATACCGGCAATCTTAACTATGAATAACAGCCAAGAAAATCCACACCATCCACCAGGTATATACTTATCTCAGAAATGAATTTGAACTGATTGTGTTCTGAGACCAATGCACATAACCTATCTGAGTGTTACCTTCCTTGACAGCAAGACACAATAAGCAGCACACTTTTTTTCTAATATAAGTGAAACAACACCTTATTTGGAAGTTCAAATTTCAGCTACATCTCCTCATTATATAACATCAGGGAAGAGACTCTGTGAGAGGTCTCAGCTTCTTATTTATAAGATCAATGAAAACATTCATTTTACTTTCTCACACTTAGGACGATCCCAGCAAAGAAATCTGTCTCTATAAAAAAAAAAAAAATCTTTTTAATCTACAAAGAGTTTTATGTATAATTGTTACTGATAAAATAGTTTTATTGAAAAGAAAAATCAAGTGAGCAAAAAGCTACAACTGATGGCATACTCATAAATTTCTAAGAAAGGAAATGCTCATTACCTTTTAATCTGCTACAACTTTCTTGTAATGCCTTCAAAAACTGCATACATCTTGAGGAAAAATAAAAGATAATAACCACTGCAAACAGAGAAGTCAAGTAACTTCACTTGCCATGTATAACTCCTGGTTGATGCCCAGATATTTTCCATTTCCACAGCCAACATCGGCCACGATTGAACCATCTGGCAGAGCCTTCAAGAACTCCACAATCTGCGGCCAAGGAGTGTGTCTCGTGCTGCTGAAATGCCCGGCAATCTCTTCATAAACTCGATGTACGTATTCTTGCTCCAGCTGTGACGCTTCTCTGTCACTCTCTGGAAATGAGGGAGGAGTCTCTTTCTTCTGGCTGTCACAGACCAAGGAGTAACCTAAATGAGAAAAATGAAGCAACAGAAATATCTCTATACTCAAAGATGCATGAAGTACCAAGTTTTCTTAAAACAAAATCAATGCAAATTTGGTGACTGAAGACAGAAAGGCTCTGATTTATCAGGTAATCAATGTCTTCCCTAGTAAGGTCAATTATATGTGCAAGTGAGTACATAACATAAAAAGGAGGAAAACCCTCATTTATAGAAAATCTGACTATAATCTGTGTCTACCTTAAAATGCAGATGCCTATGTCATCTTGACATTAAGAATCCTTTTATTCAGCAATAATCTAGATAGGTGGAGCCTAATTGCAATGGATGTGGCTAAACAGTTTTTCCCTTGACAGTAAAGGAGGTAAATGTTCTAGTGATCCTACACTCTCAGAACAACAAAATGCAGAAACTGCAAGTTATTTGGTAATACAAGCATTTACTGAGCAGTATTTGAAGCAGTTTCTATACACTGCCTCAGTCCTCACCTCAATATCATAAAGTCTGTACTAATATAACCACTTTACAAATAGGGGAATTCAGCACAAAGAAAGTAAATCACATTCCTAAAATGACAGAGATAGTAAATCATACAGCCAAAACTTGGGCCCACAAACTGGGATACTGTACTTAATAACTACAAGGTTGCCTTCTTCCACAGAAGGAGCAAACCCAAAGGAGAAAAGAGGAAATTTCTCATTTAATGTTGCAAATTAATTTTGAAGTTGTTCCCTATTCTCCGTAATAATAGCTAAATACTACTCATACATTCCTGCCTGCTTTGTTATGCTATAATCTATCCTCTGCCAAGGTCTGTGGCATTCATGTCATAGGAACTCTCCTAGATATAAAGGAAGAAGTAATATTTCTAGAGAAATCACAGCCAAGATTGTAGGAATAAGGAGAAATCAGGTAACAAGAAAGAATTTCGCAGCAGTTTTCATGGTTTTGGGATTGGACATAAAACAAAATATAACTAAAGTTAGCCCAACCTTGAGAGACCCTAAATCTATCAGGGGGCAAAGAAAATGGTAAATATTTTAAATGGATATTTGAGAAAATAATATTCTGAGCTAGATGTGATGGTACATGCCTAATCCCAACACTCAGGAGGCAGAGGCAGGAGGATCATAGCAGGGGAGCTCAAGGCCAGCCTGAACTGTACAGTAAGACCCTGTTGCAAAAGACAAAATAAACCCTAAAACCCTGAGGGCTCTGAAACACACATGTGAAAACAGGTAAATTATATTACATTGATTATATCAGAATTATAAGTATACTGCAATATATATTACAATTATCCTAAGCTGAAAATTTTACCCTGAAAATTAAAAACATCAAAATTGTCTAAAGGTAGGAGAAACTTTGTCACGTAAAAATCTGCAAAGTTTGACCAAAAGTATATAAAGAATGAACACAAAAAGGAAATCTTACTAATCATTTGGGAAATGCAAATCAAACTCACAAGATAACACATCATATCTGTTAGAAGCGCTATTATCGAGAGACAAAAAATAACACAAGTTACCAAGGATGTGGGGAAGAGAACCCTTGCACTTCTGCTGGCAGGAGGAAAAACAGTCATTAGAGAAAATGGCCTGAGGGTTCCTCAGAAAACTGAAAACAGAACTGCATGATTCAGCAGTCTCTCTGGTAGGAAACAGATACCCAAAGGAAATGAAATAGTATAGAAAAGAGACATCTCCACTCCCATAATCACTGCAGCACTATTCACAATAGCCAAGATTTTAAATAGCCTGAGCATCCATCAAGAAGTAAATGGAGGGGCTAGGGAGATGGCTCAGTGGAATAAGTACTTCCCTGGCAAGCATGAGGGCCTGAGTTCAACGCCTGGTTCCACCAAAAAAAAAGTAGTAAATGGAGTTTTAAAATGTGACACACCGTAATACTGTTCTAAAAAAGAAAATCATGTATGTATGTATGTATGTATGTATGTATATATGTATGTATGTATGTATTTATTTGGTACAAGATCTCACTATGCAGCTCAGACTCACAGTGATCCTCCTTTGTTAGCCTTCCCAGCACTGGGATTACAGGCATGCGTTAACACACGGGGTTTCGGTGGCCAGCATGGAGGTACGGCATGTGGTACTGGAGATCAAACCCAGGTCTTGCACTTGCCAGGCAGGCACTTAGACTACTGAGCTATCTTCCCAGCCCTGTTCATTTTTTAAAAGAAAACATTGTAATTAGCAGCTGTGTGCACAGGCCTGAAGGACATATGCTAAGGGGCATAGAAAAACAAATATCACATGACCTGCTTACAAGAAGACTATAAATAACTGCACTCAGGGAAGCACAGTAAAATAGTGGTTGCCAAAGGCTGAGGGTGAAAAGAGAAGTTTGTCGGCCGATGCTAGTAAAAGGACACCAAATTAGACTTAGAAAAGTAAGCTCAAGAGACTTGTTTTTATAATACAGTTCCTATATTTAACATATTATATTCTTGCAAATCACTAAGAAAATAGATTTTAAGTTTTCACCACAGAAAATTATATGAGATAAAGCACATGCTAATTAGCCTGATTTAGTTATTTCACAATGTATACAAATTTCAAATTTCAAAACCATAGTGTTCACAATAAACAAATCTTTTTTCTTTCCCTGGTAAGCGCAAGGGTCTGAGTTCAATGCCCAGTTCTGCAAAAACAAAACAAAACATAAATCTTTTTTCTTTCTTTTTTGGCGGAACCAGGGATTGAACTCAGGCCCTCGTGCTTGCCAGGGAAGTGCTTATTCTACTGAGTCATCTCCCTGACCCCAATAAATAGGTCTTTGTCAATTAAAAAAACTGTAAACCCAACTGGAGCTTCTCAGAGTTTCCATTAGATTTAATAAATGTCCACAGCTAAGAAACACAGGCACTAGGAACACTAGTTTATCTCTTGTCTTAGTCATTGTCTCATTGCTGGGGCAAAAGCCCAACATGCATAACCTAAAGGAGAAGAGGTTAATTTTGGGTCATAGTTTAATTCTATGGTCACTTGGCTCCAGGCAGGAATGGGTGGCAGGTAGCTTGGCAGAGATAAAAGTGGTCAACCCGTGAAAACCAAAAGCAAGAGCCAAGGGGGGAGCAGGGGAGGGAGACCTACCTGCCAGCTTGTGCCCTCCATACAGGCCCCCCCTTCACAGCATGTCTGGCTACTGCACTCACTAGATGTGACTCTGCTGTAAAGTGAGGTGTCAAAATCTCCTTCCAGGACATGGGGATTATGGGAGACATTCTAGATCTAAACTCTAACAGTTCTCCAACTGCACCTAAGTACCTAGAAAACAGAAGGCATATGTTTTCTTTCTTCCTTCCTTCTCCCTCCCTCCCTCCCTCCCCGCCTGCCTCCCCACCATCTCTCTCTCTCTCTCTCTCTCTCTCTCTCTCTCTCTCTCTCTCTCTCTCTCTCTTTCTTTCTCTGTTTTGGTACTGGGGCTTGAACTCAGGACCTTGTTCTTGCCAGACAGGCAGTTAAGCCACTGAGCTATCATCCAAGCCCTATTTTTTTATTCTTAAAGAATATAAAATAGTGGGCCAGGGAAATGGCTCAGTAGAATATGAGGCAAGCACAAGGGCCTAAGTTCAATTACTGGTTCTGTGAATACAAAATAGTGACATTAAAAAAAAAAAAGAAACAATACAAAATTTCACTCAACAAAGTAATAGAAATTCAATAATGGTTTATATATTTAAATTAGTTGTTCAGACTACCAGATAAAAACGTGTAAGATTCATTCAAAGCAAAAAAAAATAAAAAATAAAAATAAAAATAACAAAGAAGTTATAAGAAATTAAAAGATAAAAAAACAGTAAAAGGGAAAATTTTGAAGAATTAAGTACTCCTTTCAAATGACCAGCAGAAATAGGCAATACAATTATCCAAACTATTCTCCATATATACCTATATTTTTCCCCTTCTTTCTTTTGTCCTTTTCCTCATCCCAGTTTTTCCTTCTCAATGAACAATTTCTTTCTTTCCCTTTCACAGTCTCTGCTGTACCTTTTAAGAATTTCATTACTCTTTCTGGTACTCATACTAAGGAGACAATATGATTTTTGCTCATGCAGGTCTGAGTTCACTTCCAACATAGTCTCTAGCTGACCCAGTTATCTATAAAAGCCTCAAATTCATCTTTTTTTAATAGCTGATTAATACTCTATTGTGTAAAAATACCGTATCTTTTTTATTCCTCAGTTGGTGGGCATTTGGATTGTTTCCAGAGATTTAACTGTGACAAATTATGCTGCTAGAAACATAAGTGCACATGTATCACTGTGGCATGATTTCAATATTTTTGGAAAAATACTTAGGAGGAGAATAGCTGGCTTGAATGGGACCTCCAATCCTAGTTTTTTGAGGAATCTTCATACTGACTTTTATAACAATTTCACCAGCCTGCACTCCCATCAACAGTGGAGAAGTGTTCCTTTTTTCCCCACAGCCTCTCCAGCATTTGTTATTGGTTGACTTCTTGATGACAGCCATTCTTCCTGGCATAAGATGGCATCTCAAAGTTGTTTTAATTTGTTATCTCTTGAATGACCAATGATGTTGAACATTTTTCACATATTTGCCATTTGTGTATCTTCATTTGTGAGGTGTATATTCATTTCAGATGCTCATTTGTGGATTAGGTCTTTGAATTTTGGAGCTCTGATTTTTTAAAACAAATTCTTTATGTTATAGATAACAGTACTTGACAAGACAGTCTTCTATAACTGTCTCTCACTTTATGAGTTTTCTTTTTACTCCATTGATTTATTACATGCAAAAACTTTTCAAGAAGATGAGGTCCCAATTGTTGATTTTTTGAAATATTTCCTGCGCAGTTTGATTTTTATTCAAGAACTCTTTACCTACCCCTTTGTCCTCAAGGTTTCTACCTATTTTCTCTTTTAGTATTTCAGTTTTAATATTTAAATCTTTGATCTATTTTGACTATAGTTTTGTGAATGGTGATAGGCATGGGTCTATTTTAAGCCTTCAGCATGTGGAAAGTCAGTGTTTCCAGCACTATTTATTAAAGAGGATATCTTTCTTTCAATGAACATGTTTGGCCACTTTGTCAAAGATAAGGTGGCTGAGTGTGCTTGTAGTTGTGTGTGCATTTTCTAATCTGTTTCACTGAGCCTCGGGTCTGTTTTTATGCCAGTACCATGCTGATTTTATCACAGTCATTTTGTAGTACAATTTTTAGTTGGAAATTGTGATGCCTTTTGCTTTTCCTCTATTGCTCAGGATTGCTTTTGCTATTCTAAATCTCTTCTGGTTCCAGATGAATTTTAGGAATATTTTTTCTAGATCTGTGAGGTATAGTAATGGTATTTTAATTGGGATTGCACTGAATCTGTAAGACAATTTTGGGAGTATGGCCATTTTCACAATATTGGTTCTTCCTATCCAGGAGCAAGGAATAATTTTTCACTTTCTGAAATCCTCTTCACTTTCTTTTTTCAGAGTACTATAATTTTTTCTATATAAATCTTTCACTTCCTTTGTAAGGCTGATTCCTAAGTATTTCATTATTGAGGGTGTTATTGTAAAGGTGTGGTTTCCATAATTACTCCCTTGGTGAGTTTGTTGTGTATAGAAATGGTATTGATTTTTGAAATAGTATTGATACTGTGTATCCTGCCATGCTACTAAATTTGGTTATTAAATCTACAAGTCTCAAATTCACCACAGAGAAGGCCAGTTTGTGGTAGAGCACTGCATCAGGTTTGTAAGATGTCTTAGGGCGCCATGCTGGAGGCTTTCCCCACCCATCCCAGCAGTGCTTTCTCTTTCTGGGTTTGACTAAAGAGAAGTTATCATCATGGGACCATCACAAGGTCTGGTGCAAGAAGTCCAAAAGCCAGGACATCTTCCTGGGGCTGTTGGTCAAGCTGTACAGGTTTCTGGCCTGATGAACAAATTCCATCTTCAACCAGGTTGTACTGAAGAGGTTGTTCACAAGTCACACCAACTGGCAACCTCTCTTGCTTTTCTGGATGATCCAAACAATGAAGCTTCCTGATTGGGAAAATAAGAGAGCAGTGGTCCTGGGGACTGTCATAAATCATGTGCGGGTTCTGAAGATGTCCAAGCTGAGGATTTGTGATCTGCACATAAGTGTGTTGGCCTACAGCCTCTTTCTCAAGGCTGGGTATAAGATCCTCACTTTGACCAGCTGACCCTGGACTCCCCCCCACCAAGGATCATAGCATGGTCCTACTCTCTGGTCCATGCAAGGGCTGAGAGATGTACTGGCATTTTGGCAAAGCTCCAGGAACCCTGCACAGTCACACCAAACCCTATGTCCACTCCAAGGGTTACAAGCTTGAGCATGCCAGAGGTAGACAGGCCATCTGAGGCTATAAGAACTAATGCAGAGTTGTAATTTGTTGATAAAAAAAAATTTTAGATTCTGAAAAAAAAAAAAAAACTTCAAGTCTCTTAGTGAAGTTTTTGGGATCTTCTATGTATACATGCCATCTGCAAAAAATAATTTCACCTCTTCCTTTCCAATCATTATTCCTCCTTTTATTTCTTTCTCTTGTCTAATTGCTCTGGTTAATGTTTCTAGAACTATATTCAACAGCAGTGGTGCCAGTGGGCATCCTTGTCTTGTTCCTGATTTTTAAACTGAAACCTTTTAATTTTTGTTCATTAAGTATAATGTTGGCTGTTGGTTTGTTGTAGTTGACTTTCATCATGCTGAGATAAAGACCATCTATTCTGATTTTCTATAGTGTTTTTATCATGAAGGAGTGTTGGACTTTGTCAAAAGCTTTTTTCTTTGCACCTATTGAGATGATCATATGATTTCTGTCTCTGGCTCTGTTGATGTGGTATATTATATTTATGCTTTTGTGCATAGTGAATGATCCTCACATTCCTGGGATGAATCCCACTTAGTCCTGTATAATCATCATGATGATTTGCTGCATCCTGTTTGCTAGTATTTTATTGAGAATTTTTGCATCTATGTTCATTAGGGAAATTGGCTTGTAGTTCTTTTTTTGGTTGGGTCCTCCTCTAGTTTTAGTATCAGAGTGATACTTGTCTCCCTAAATGAGTCTGGGATAACTGCTTCCCTTTCAATTTCATTGAAGAATTTGAAAAGAATTGGCATCAGGTCCTCCCTAAATTTCTTGTAAAATTCAGCGTGAATCCATCAGGACTTGGGCTTTTCTTCATTGGCAGGTTATTACATTTTCAATTTTACTTGCTGATATGGGGTTATTCAGAATTTTTCTATCTTCTTGATTTAGCTTTGGTAGTTTGTATGTATCTAGGAATCTGTCCATTTCTTCTGTGTTTTCCTTTCTGTGAGAGTAAAGATTTTGGAAATAGATATTCATTCCTCATTGCTTAAATTTGAATTTTTTTCCCTTTCTTTTTTTTTTTTAATGAGGTTAGGGATTTATCAATTGTATTTATTCTTTCAAAGAACCAAATCTTCAACTCATTAATTTTATTATTTTCTAAGTCTGCATTGTATTAATTTCTGCTCTGATCTTTATAATTCCTGCCTTCTTTGAGTTTTGGACTTCTTCTTAGGAGTTTGAGGTATAGCAGAAGATTGTTTATCTGAGCTCATTCTGCTTTTCTGATGTGAGAATTTATCACTATAGATTTCCCTCTTAAGACTGCTTTCATTGCATCCCACAGGCTCTGGTAGATTGTGGTATCTTCATTTTCATTAAATGGTAAATATTGTTTAATTTCTTCCATTACTCATTGATTGTTCAGGAGGGTATTATTTAGTTTCCATGTGTTTATATAGTTTTGTTGCTTGTCAATCATTTCCACTTTTCTTGCATTATGGTCAGATAATATGCATAGGATAATTTTTATTCCTTTGCATTTATTTAAACATGTTCTATGCACTAGCACATGGTCTATTTTGGACAGCATCCCATGTGCAGCTGAGAAAAATGTGTATTCTGATACTGTTGGGTGGAATACACTTTAAAGGTCTACTAAGTCCATTTCTTCATAAGTTCGGTTTAGTTCTGTTATTTCTATGCTCATTTTTTGCATGGTTGATCTATCTCTTTGTGTCAGTGAGCTGTTAAGGTTCCCCAATACAGTTACGTTACTGCTCATTAGATTTTTCAGGTCTGTTAAAATTTGTCTTATACAGTTGGGTGCTCCCACATTGGGTGCACATATATTTATAATTGTTATCTCTTCCTCTTACAGTTTTCCCCTAACAAGTATATAGTGATCTTCTTTGTCTCTTTTAATCACATTTAGTTTGAAGTTGACATTGTCAGGAAGCAGAATACCCCTACTTTTTTCTAGGTTCCTGTCACATGGAGTATTATTTTCCATCCTTGACATTGTCTATTTATATCTTTTTGAGCTAAATGTGTTTCTTGTATGCAGCATATTGTTGGATTTTGTGTCTTTATCCACTCTGCCAGTCTGCTTCTTTTGATTGGTGAATTGAGACCATTTACATTGATAGTGATAACTGATATGTATTGGCTTATCTTTGTCATGTTGTTTTCCTACTGTAGGATCCTTACTTTTCCCTTTTGCTTAATAGCTTGCTTTACTTGGTTGTTTTGTTGTTGTTGAAGTTATGGTCATCTTTGTCTCCTTCTAAAATATCTATCAGTACTCTTTGTAGGGTTGGTTTGATTGAGATGAATTTCTTTAGTTGTTTTTGTCATGGAAATATCTAATCTCTCCATTAAATTTGACTGATAGTCTTGCAGAATATATCGATTTGTGTTGAAAGTTGTTTTCTTTTCTCAGGACTCACATATCTCACTTCAAGCTCTTCCTGATTTGATGATCTGTGTTAACAAATATGCCATGATTCTGATGGGCTTTCAATTATAGGTGATTTGGGTTTTTTCTCTAACAACTTTTAGAATTCTATTCTTTTGCTCAATTTTTGGGATCCTGATTTATTTTGATTACGGCTAGCTGGAGTTCTACATGCTTCTGTTATCAGTAAGCCAGATCATTTTAGATTCTTTTCCAATGCTCAGGAAATTTTCTGCTACTATTTTTGCAAACACTCTTTTATGGCTTTTGTATTATCCCCAGCTATTTCACTGATAACTATCAATCTTATATTACTTTTCTTTGGATCTTCTTTTTTTTTTTTTTTTTTTTTTTTTTTTTTTTTTTTTTTTTTTTTTTTTTTTTTTTTTTTTTTTTTTTCGGAACCAGGGATTGAACTCAGCCCTTTATGCTTGCCAGGCAACAACTTATTCTACTGAGTTATCTCCCTGGCCCTCTCTGTATAATTGTGCAGCTGTTGTACTGCTTCTTGTTATTTTAAGAGATATTTCATGTTCACTAGCTGCAATACTATCTTCAAGGGGTGAAATTTTATCTTGTATTTCATTCAAGTAGTTTTTCCAACTTTCAATGGAATTCTTAATGTCCTGGATATCTTTTTGTATCTGTTTCATGTATTCTAGTTGTTTCCTGTATTGTTCACTCAATGTTTCCATCACTTTCCTATTCTCTTCTGTTTTTTTTATCTTGTGTCTTCCTTAGATGTATCAAACAATTCTTTTATGATTGTTGTCATTTCCTTTTTTACCTGAGAGATTATTTCTGATCTGATTTCTTTCATAGCCTGATGGAATTGTTTCTTTACTTCAGTTGCTATCATCTCAGAAATTTCAGGAGTCTGCCTTCTAAGTTCTTCTATGAACTTGTCTCTTGGACTTGTTTTGGGTGGTCTAGAGACCTGAGATTGTCTTTTATTCTTTCCTTTTGTCATTATTTTTTCAGTGATGGTAGACAGACAGAGTGCAGGTCAGTGAGGCTCTCCAAAGTGTGGGAGGGCAAAGTAGCCTCGCAAAAGCTCCTGCTGTGTGGAGTTCAATGTGGTTTCTACCTTATTAAGGAAAAGGGGGTGGGCTGCAGTTCAACAAAGATATGATGAAGATGAGGGCAGGCCAAAGATGTGCAAGGCTGTCCTTATAGTGGATTGGGGCAGAGTAGTGCTCCACAAGGCTGTTGCTGGTTGCTGTAAAAATCAGGACTCCCTGCTGGTCTTCAGGACAAGAAGGGGCAGCCAAATCAGGAAATACTAGCAGAAGGGTTGTTGAGATAGTTCAGCAGACTAAGCAACTGTGTAGGCAAGCACAGTGACCAGGGTTTGATTCCTGGCACCACATGCTGCATCAGCCTACCCCCAGGCCTGCTGAGCCAGCCACAGAGATGAGGTATGGTGGTGCATACCTGTAATCTCAGCATGGGGGAGGCTGAAAACAGGAGGATCACTACAAATCCAAGCTGCATAGTGATTTATTATTATGTACATAATAAATAAACAAATAAATAAATAAAATTCTGACAGGAAGGCTGGGGATCGGGGCTACTGTTATTGAGTCTCCTCCAGTCTTTGGGGGAAGGGGTATGGCCATAATTAGCAAACTCCAGTGGGGTGGGTTCTAGCCTACCAGTCTCTCTGGCAGTGTTCAGGCCAAGCAGAGGCTGCAAAACTCCGTAAACTCTAGTGGTAAGTATAGGAAAAGGCATATATTTGTATGCTTTATGGGAAGTATTAAGCACTCATTAATACTAAATATGCACTCTCTTTACATTTTAAAAACGTCATTTTAAGGGCATAAGGATACTTTGAGCAAATAAATAAAAGCATACTTCATACTTCATTACACTCAAAATATCAAATATAGAGGTTTCAAGTTTTCTAACATAGTAACATCTTGGAACTATAATAAGGATATTAAATTAAAAATATTTTTCACATTATGACTAAATTCAAAAGCTATTGGTAGATAAAACCCATAATAGAAACCCTATCATGGGCTTTCCTAGTACTGTCATTATAAAATATCAGCTATAAAATGCAAGAACTTGCTGTTCACTAAGTCCAAGAAATCCAGGGATGATGTACTTGTGCACACAATTTAAAATAGCACCCTCTTAAGAAAGTTTTCAGTAGTTCCTTTTAGTCCTTTCTAGGACTTCAAACCAACTAAACCATGACCAGCTGGTTACTGCCCTAGAGTCATCCACTATACTATAATTTGCCATCTCCAACTTCCCTGTGAGATTAATAAAATGTAATTCTGAAAAGTAGCAAGCAGTTTCCAACAGAATATACTATATTGCTTTAGTAAATGTTTTCTTGGCACACAACTATGCTAAAGAACCAAGTTTGGGCAAAAAAAGATGAAAAAATGGAGAATGTGATGAGGGTAGGGAAGGAAAGTACATCAAAGTACAATAAAGGCAAAACACAGAACATGGCATAAGGAAGGTAAAGCTCACTAGATATTTATCTAGGAAATAGGATCCTTTTCATACTACTCTATTCCATTTTATAGTAGAAATGAAATCATGTACTCACTACAGGTACAAGGTATATGCCTCACTTTCCTGAATGTAAATGATGTTCGTATTTCCCTCTTCTTTAAAGTTAATTCTCCAATATCACTGGTAATAATCCCACTTTTGTAATGTTCAGATGCTTGAACAGTGTCAAATTTTCTGGGCGTGATTCTGAAAACAACAAGTAAAATAACTTCTTTTAAAATTTATAAAAAACATTTCAAGTTTTTCAAAAAAAATTAAGGCATATAGCAAATCTAAAAGAATTTATTGAAAATATATATTAGATTCTCTGAGGGAAAAGTAGAGAAACAGAACTATGTAAAGAAGGTACCTTCAGAATAATACATTAAAAGAATATACAATTCCAAGAGAAAATAACATAGTAACAATTATAAATTTCTTAAAAAAGAACAAACAGGGTAAGTAGGTGCTAAGTTTGAATCCAGTTTCAGTAATTATGCAAAGGCCAAAATAAATAAATTAATTAAAAGAACAAAGATTTGCTATATTGGGTTTAAAAATCAAAACCAACTACATAATGATTACAAGTGACACATCTTAAATATAAGTACAAATGTTTGAAAGGTAAAAAAGAATCATTGGGGAAAAAAATACTCTTTTTAATGCTGTTTACACACTGTGAAGTGCATAAATAAGTGTACAGTTCAATGAGTTCTGGCAAATGCATGCATCCATGTAATCACAATAGTCAAGAACATTTTGACCACTCAAGGAAAGTCCCTTGTGGCCTTTCAGTCAGTGCTTTCTCATCATTTTTTAAAAAAATCTGTTACTTATTTTTGCGGCACAGGGTCTTGCTATGCAGCTCAGACTCAGTGATCCTCCTGTCTCAGTCTCCCAGGCTGGGATTACAGGTGTGTGCAAGTAGTACCAGGAATCGAACCTGGGTCCTTGTGCTTGCCAGGCATGTAGTTAGACCTCCAAGCTATCTGCCCTGACCAGTACTTTTTCATCTTCCAGCAATCACTATTCCAATTTGTATAAGATTTTTCCTACTGTTGAATTTCATAAAGTTAATATGATTTCACATTTATCTTTGTTCATATAGCTAAATTAAAAATGATGTTGAGACTCAACAATGTTATAGTATCAGTAATTTGCTACCTTTTAAAATTTTTTATTTTTATTGTGGTAGGTGGGATCGAACTTGGGACCTTGGATTTGCCAGGCAGGCACTTATGCCACTGAGTTGTATTCCAAGCTCTGCCTTTTATTGTTAAATAATTATTTCACTGTATGAACATATAGAAATTCATCCAAAATCTTTTCAATACTCTTTGGCATTTCCAGCTTGGGACAATTATAAATGAGGTATTTTTATATAAATATATTTTAGATACATGGTACTGTAATTCTGTGATAAATACCTACAAGAGAAATGAATGGATCATAGGAGAAAAAACTGCCTTTTCCCCAAATGGTTATACAACTGATTTTTCTATATCAGAAGTTGCAAAGCTTTGGATCACATGCTATAGTGGCTTGTTTATATCCTTGTAAGTTCAGAAGGATTCACTATCACTGCTCTGTATCTTTCATATTTACTTCGTTATAAATTTTAGAACCAGATTGTACATTTCTACCAGAAAGAAAGAAAAATAAGAGCTTTTAGTATTTTTAATCCATAGAAAAAGTTAGGGGCAAATGATACATTGACAATACTGAGCTTCCTACCAATAATCATGGCAGCTGTGTCTCTCAGCTGATTTGTTTTATTTTACTCCTTTGATGTTTCAAGGAACTTCAAGGTATATGTGTTGTGTATCTTTTTAAAATTTATTCCTAAAATTCGTATTTCCTGAGGCCTAGTTGTTTGCTTACTTTAGAAAATCCATCTCCCACCTTAGGGGGGTTCTATATTTATAGAGAATAAGCCTGAAAAAGAATCACAGTAAATTATACACAAGTCGAATTTCAGTGGAGCATGATCACCCATGCCTATAATCACTTAGGAGGCTGGGTCAAAAGATTATGAGGCCATCTTAAACTATGTCTTAGCTACTTTTCTCATCGCCGAGAAAAAAATACCTAACAAGATTAAAGGAGAAATGTTTTATTCAGCTCACAGTTCATAGAGGTTTCAATCCATAATCACTGACTCCAAAACAGGGTGGCATGCATGAGGGGCAACCTTTCTTTCCTTACACTGTATGCAGGTTCCCTGCCCTGGGTGGGTATAGCTCTCACTGACCCAATCCCAACACTAGGCAGATAATCAAGCACAAACTCTAGATTCAGCTGTCTCTGAAATGTCCAGACCCCTTGACCACATGAGGCTTTGAGGGGACATCCAGATAAACCATAACAAGCTACATAATGAATTCAAAGTCAGGCTGCACTACATGGTGTGAGAAGTTATGTCAAAACAAATAAAAAACTAGAATTTTATATTTAAGTTGTTGATAACTAAGAATCAGGTAAGTCTTATTTTATCAACACAAAAGTCAACAATGGTACTAAAACAAATTTTATCTCAAAATGAAAAAGTTTAAATCTACACATACTCTGTGTGTGTGTGTGTGTGTGACTGGGACTTGTACCCACAGCACTAGGGACTGCAGGTAAGTGTTCTAACACTAGGCTACATTCCTATTCCTTTTAAAATTTTTATTTGGAGACAGAAACTCACTACGTTGCCTGAGCTGGCCTCAAACTTGGAACACTCCTAATTTATCTTTCTATGTACATGACTGGGATTATAGGTGGATGACACCATATCCAGCTGAATTTTAATTTTTCTTTTTTGTCACAGTTGTATTTCAACATCATCTATTGTTACAATCACAATTCTCAGACTTATTGCCTTTTAAACCACACTACAATGAATAAACTGATTATGAGTACTGGAAATAAAGTATTTTATAGGTCTTCATGTTATTTTTAAATAGCATTTTTATTTTATTTTTCAAAAACTAATATTTGAGTATTTATGCTATTAAATTATTAATAGTGCTACCACCTGTTTTGTAGGTTCCCCAGGATTTTCGATACCCACAGTAACATAATCCATAAATGAAGTTTACTGTGACATTTCAAATCTTCATGACTTGTATTTCCTTTTCTGGACTTTATTCAGAGTAAGAGTTCCAATAGAACATTAAATAGAAGTGAAAAGAATAAACATTTCTGCTGTAGTATCTTAGGAAAAGGCATTCAGTAGTTCACTATTAGACATGATCTGAGTTGTGAATGTTTTGCATAGTCTTTATTCCTTCTCATCCTAGTTTGATGGGCTTTTATCATGAATGGGTGCTGAATTTTGTCAAATATATTTCATACATCAATTGAGACAATTTTTTGTTATCTTTTATTCTTTTAATGTGACATTTATGGATTTCAAAATGGCAAAACAACTTTGCAAAATGCTAAAAGTTTTGCAATATGGGGGTAAACTACTTAATCATAACATATTTTCTTTCTTATATAATGCAAGACTGCATAATGCACTTTCTTAAATAAATTCCAATTTTTTTTCCTTTCATTTTATTGAAGTAAATTCCAATTTTTTGTTTAGTATTTTCTTTTCTCTTTCATGACAGACATGGTCTATAATTTGCTTTGACTGCAATGTCTTTGACAAACTTGGTGTCAGGAATAATGCCTGCTTCAAAATAAGTCAGTACAATGGCTCTTTTCAAAGAATTTGTTTTAGAGGCATTTTTTTTAAAAAGTAAAAACAAGTAGTCATTGCCTGAACTCATATTATTTTTACTTTATTGTTAGTTTTTTGTCTTGTTTTGTTTAATTTGGTACCAGGAATTGAACTCAGGACTTTGTGTTTGCCAGGCAGGTGCTTGACCCACTGAGCTATCTCCCCAGCACATACTATTGTTACTCTAACAACTGAAAATATTAAAACTCTATAGAGAAAATAGTAAAAAGATGAACAGATTTATCAATTTAAATAATAATTCAAAGCAGGGTATGGTGGCACATACCTATAATCCCAGCCCTTAGAAGGCTGAGAAAGGAAGATTGCCATAAGTTCAAGGCCAGCCTGGGCTACAAAGTGAGTTCCCAGACCAGCCTGAACTACATAGTAAAACTTTGTCTCAAAAAGGCAATAAATAAAAAGTAAATGATAATTCATTATAATAGAAGACATCTCAAGATAGTAGGGGATAATAGTCTTTAGAAGTTCACGGATAAATTATTTCAAGCTAATACAGTTAGGAAAAGCTTCATAAAATTATAAAGAAATTTAAAGATGAGTGTATCTTAAAAGCTAAGTAAAAGAAAAAGAAACACACTGCACTGAGGATTGACAAAAGTGAAAGCTACAGAAAGCATAAACTCAGAGGAAGTGAAACAGTATAGTTCTAACTTATGATTATGAGCCTAGCTCCCACAGGCAAGCAACCTGGCTCCTGATCTTGGCTCCACTACTTACTGGCTTTGTGGTTTTGTACAAATTACTTAAATTATTCATGTTTCAATTTCTGTTAAAAATGGAACCAAAACCATTGAATGAACTTTCATTGTCATTGTGCGAATTAAATGAATGAACACAAGTTAAAGCCTTTGGAATAATGCTGTCACATGAAAATGCTCCAAAAATAATTCAAAAGGAGAGTTCACACATTCTCATTAACAAATGACATCACATAAACAAATGAAGCAAATAGGTTATCTAGAAAACACACAGACATAGTCTTCATTACAAACAAGCGGAGTGTTCTCTTCCATTTTCTGGAATTCTGGAAGCACATAGTCTCACTCAAAGTAGCTTCTTCCACTTCCTACTTTTAATATAGACATGAGTTCAAGCAATATTAATTTTCATTTAATTCTGTTATAAGCTAAAAACAATTGTGAAAACATGATGCTACCAAGCAATACGATGGCCTGATGTTACCACATGTTCTCAATTTTTAAGAGAAGCTAACAAGAATTTCATGTAGCGACTCATGACTTGTTAAAGTAGGCAACTGAAAAACAACAAACTGCTATCATGTGGAAGAAGAAGAAGGAGGAGGAAGAGGAAGAGGAAGGAGAAGAAGAAGAAGAAGAAGAAGAGGAGGAGGAGCTTGGAGTGAAATATTTCAAGGCCTAAAAGAAAACAACCTCCAACCCAGGTTGATGTACCCTCAAAACTATCTTTCATAAAAATAAGATACTTCCATGACAAAGAACAACTGAAGAAATTCATGACCACCAAACCAGCTCTCCAAAATGCTCTGAAGGATATTTTAGAAAGAGCTAAGGCCACAATTCCAAGATCACAAATAGAAAGAAGCTAGCAGGTAGGACAAGCAATTAAACAGAGGGGAAAGACAGGGTACTTAAAGTATTTTCAAAATATATGAAAAGTAATTCCTTATTTTATATTTGCTGCAATACCAATATTCTTAAAAAGTTTACATGAATACATGACCTCAATAGGTCATATCACTATGATCACTTATCTTATGTACAGATATTTTATTAGCTATGTCTTTAACAAATCAAACAAAGGCAAGCCCCAGGATACAAAATCAAGCCATCATTTTTATGGCTCACATTGAGACCACAAATATATTTATATGTTCACTTTCTTGAATTTTTATTTAAAAAGTCACCTAAAATCTCAAAGCAGAACAAAATTTACAAATATAGAATTTAGCAATATTGTAAGTGATAATATGTAAATTTTAGCAATATAATGCTCTCTCCTCAGAAGACATGTCTAACAAAAGCACATAACCCATTTTTTTAGACACATTAAATAAAAATATACTCCAACTGAGGAACATTCTACAATGTAACTGGTCTCGTCAAAAGAATCAGTGTCATGAAGGACAAAGTGCACACAGAATTCACAGCTAAGATAATGCAGGATCACAGATTAAATTCTTGATCAGAGAAAGCTTACTCCAGAGTATTGTGCTACACAACTAGAAAATCTACATAAGGATTGTATAAGAATATTTTATCAATGCTGAGTGTCTTATACTATGATATTACAAACAGGCATTGGCCAATTTTTTTCTGTAAAGAAGCAAATAATAAATATTTTAGGCACTAATGTGCATATAAAGTCAAATATTCTTTTTGTTTTGTTTTATAATCCTTTAAAATAAATGTAAAATACATTCTCAGCTTAAGTGCTATACAACAGAGAACTACATTTCCCTCATAGCCATAGTTTATCAAACACTAATACAAGCAACATTCATGTTTTAAGGAAATACTCAACGAGGCAAGAAAGGAGAAGGATCATGGTATGTGCTTCTAACTCTCAAGTGATTCAGCAAAACCAGTAATTATAAGTGAGTGAAAAATATAAGTGGGAAAATGCTCATAAATGATAAATCTAGGTGAAAGAAAAGGATTTCACTCTACTATCCTTGCAACTTTGCTTCAAATTTGAAAATAAAAACTGCAAAGAGGAAAAGAAAAGTCACAGATGGCCCTAGGAAGAGAGAACATATGAGTTTCAGTATACAGGCACAGGATGATTCCAACAGCTCAGGTAGAAGAGAATGAAAGGTCTCCCAAGGCAAAAATCATCTAGTCATCAAGGTCACTCCAGTACATACCCATGGGTCCAAAGATACCTAGATTCTCCTGTCATCACTAGCAAACTCCGATGAGGCAACATAATTTGCACTGTGATACCATCTGGGTGCTTAAAATCCATAACAACCTGAAGCAAAGACAAAAGCATAAAGAGGAATTGCAAAATTTCAGGTACTCCAACACCCCAAGGATAAGAGTGATTTATTCATCTGTCCATCTTTCTAGGCTAACATATTATAACATGACAATGCTTATACAATAACATGGCATAATGGTTCTCAAACTTTAGTGTAATAAGAGTTAATTAAATAACATTAAAAAAAACTTTATGCATAGACACTCAGACCTGCGAGATCTGAGGTGTGGTTCAGGACTCTGCATTTCTAACAATTATCTGGGAAGTAGGTAACTTGAAGATGAGACCACAGAAACCTTATAATCGTGGTCATACTAGGTTACATAGGGTTTCAGCCTGGAGTCAGATTCCTTACTCTATAATAAACAGAAGGTAAAATTCATAAACAAAGCTAAAATTCATACTCTGGCTCTTTCATTTAACAGCTCTGTGACTCAGGAATCTTTATGCCCTGGCTTTCTCTATTATTAAAGAATTGCTACCTTGTGTTGGTATATAAGTCTTGCTCTATCTAGGTCTTAACCATCCAGCAGAAAAGTATAAACATGAAGCATACATCGTGGGGCCATAATATTTAGCTGAGCTGTAAATGGCTATGGTCAACAACTTCTTTGAATAACTCACTACTGTTGTGGAATGCTGGACTGTGTTGGATTGTGTTGTCGAGTTCAAGCACCTAAGTTAGTTGAATGACAATGGAGTGCCCACCTTTGACAGGTGTAGACAAAGGAAGGGGTATAGAAAGAAAATATCATGATGTGTGTGTATAGACAGTACAGTTGGGATAGATAACACTGTGCTTCTACATAATCCTATGAGAGGCAAGATTTGCACTGATAGTGGTTGGACAGGATATTATGTCGGCTTCTAGTACTATGGTCATCCACTAGGAAAATAATTATTGAATTTTTGATATAATTCAGGTATAAAAAATAAGTAAACAGCTACACTCTTAATTTACTGATAAGAGACACCTGCTATAATAATGTCTATAAGTATAATATCATGTATGCACCTTGTACGATACCAAAACAGTATGAAAACAGTTTGCAATGT
>PVKA01004733.1:0-86862 GCA_004027165.1 Ctenomys sociabilis | reverse complement strand
ATTATCTAATTTTCTTTGGCTACTTTTTCTTTAAGTTTAGCAGGCTTGAAACAAACAAACAAAAAGATTCAGGAAAGACATCTGTTCCTCTGAAATGAGAGTGAAAATGTAAACATTACTCATCCCCTTCTCTTTTTATGTGCTTGATTTGTCCTAGACTACGGCTGAATGTATCAGCAATTGTCTTCTATATTTTTGCATAAGCCCACAATGGAGAAGGCAGTACTGAAGAAACAGTCCATTATTCGATGAAACAAAAACTTGTCATTCCAAGAGCAATGCCAGCACCCTAGGACTCAGAACCTTCCACTGTCAAGCCTTTGAGGCCTCACTGAAGGAACACAGTGATAACTAAATGGTCTTTGGAGGTGTACCTTAAATAACTGAAACCAGTCTGCCACAGTTTCTCAGGAATTACAAAGAAATTGTGATGAACTGGTTTCAGTTATGTAAGATACAGATATAGGACATATATATAATATATATATATATATATATATCTATATGTGTGTGTGTGTGTGTGTGTGTCTGTGTGTGTCTGTGTGTATGCATGCATGTATGTATATTTCTAACTGACTTATATAAATTTATGCTTATTTTCATTAATCCCAAAATTTGTAGCTGTGGATGCTTGTTCATATGCTCATCCCTTCGTCTAGGAGAGTAAAAAAGAAGAAAACGTATACATCTAGCACATTTTCTGGAAATATGATACTGAGCATCAAAGTCTAAATTAAAGCACAGAATCTAGCTTACATCTTGGTTAAGAAAATCCATTTTGATATTTTGCCTGCCCTATGCTTAACTGACTCCCTATATTACAACCTCTCGTCAGCAAGCCCTAGACAAACAAGATAAAAGTTATTGAACTCCAATAATGTGGCTTTAAATATACCCACATTGCCCTTTTCCTGAGACTCTTCTGGGAAATAAAGATGGATCAGAATAATGTATCTGACCACCAATAAAGCAACAATGCATTATTAATACTCTAATGACACACCAAACTGGAGGATGAAAAGTCCATTGAAATAATCCTATAACACTGATGAAGCTTCCTCGGAAGATATTGTACTTTATTTTGGAAATCAGTTACCAGTTAAGAAACAAATTCTGTTTCAATGAATTTTTCAAATCCTCAGAGTAATTTTACCTAAAGTCATTTTTACACTCTTTTTTTATTTAAATTGGCTATAAACTTGGTGAGGAATAACTTTCTTCTCTGATCTACAGAGAAATCTATTCATATCAAAGAATGAGTGGGGCTCTAAGAATGCACACAAGGCAAAGCAGAACCAGTAGATGAGCTCTGAGCAAGCACAAGCATCCAATGGGGCTCACATTATTCCTTTCAATATTTAATACATGATTGATGAATTCCTCCCCATAACACCCAAAATCTTAATAACTGTTCTACCACTTAATCTTAAGAGAGGACAAAACCATCTTATAAATGTCTAGTAAGAGTCCAAAGTATAATATCCAGCAAAATAAATACTGAAGAAATAAAAATGAACAACCCAGATGAAGACAGAGAACATATGGGTAAGAAAAGATGACATGAGATATTTACAAGGATAAAGCAACTTACATTATTTCTCTAATTTTAAAAGGGGAAAGGGATTGAAAGATTACAGGTAACTTACAAGTAGTAGTGTATACTATGAAAATTAATTTAAGAAAAGAAAAAGGCAGAAGGAAAAAAGACAAAAGAGATACAAAGTGAGATAGTTACAACAGTGAGCTTTCAGTCCAACTCCAGGAAATAAATGTAGCCAGAACTGGATGGCTGAAGAAAATGTGTTGGTAAGAAAGACACATAGGAATGGTCAGTGGATAACACAAGATGGTAGAGGGATCATCTCTGTAAATAGAGTGAAATAAAGGAAGACTTACACAAAGAAGATTTTGCTTTTTTGGAACTGTACAGTGTCTTTAGGACAAGAATTTAGACTTTTTAAAGAATGTATTTTGATATCATATAGGGTTTTTTGTTGTTGTTGTTGTTGTTGTTGTTGTTGTTGTTGTTGTTGTTTTGTCTTTTTGAGACATGGTCTCACTATGCAGTTCAAGCTGACCATAAGCTCACTTTGTAGCTCAGGCTGGTCTCGAACTCACAACAATCCTCCTGCCTCAGCCTCCCAAGTGCTGGGATTATAGGCATGTGCCACCACGCCTGGCTCATAAAGGGTCTTGCTATGCAGTTCGGACTCATAGTGATCCTCCCGTCTCAGCCTGTCGCAGCCTTCCCAGCACTGGGATTACTAGTGTGCACCACCACACCTGGCTCTGGGGCTAGCACAGCATGTGGTCAGAGAGATCACTCAAGCTTGGAACCTTACACTTTCCAGTCAGGGGTTTGTGCCGCTGAGCTATCTCCCTAGCCTCAACAATTCAGACTCTGAGTAAAGATGGAACCAAGGTTTTGACAGAGACCGCTAAATGTAGAGAGGTCTAGCCAGCCAAGGGCTGAAAGCCAAGAGGGAGCACTGAGAAAAAAGAATATTCCTCAGGAAAATTTATCACTGAAGGCAGCAAACAGTGGACTCCTTCACTTAATTTTACCTATGTCGCTTGTCCATTCATCTATACTACATCGAAACTGTGTTCTAGTATAGCTCATGGAAAAGTCAAGAAGGCCTTCAAACTCCAAGCAAGGTAGAAAGTACATGGAGGATGATGTTTTGGTACAGAGGGATCCCTTTTCCCTATTTTTCACTCGGGTCAGTGCAAATTTCAACACCATTACTGGCCCAAAGTGCCATCTTTATTAAAATGCTCCATGTCTTTCATCACAGAACTTTATAGTGAAAATTTGACTGGCCACCTGGACTCCAGTAATTTTCTGAAGCTGAGGTTTAAGGAGACAATGAATGATTATTTTCTTAATGAAAAAGTAAATGGATAGTTTTGTAAAATGGACAACCATTCTATCATTTTATGATGAGGACCAAGAAGCCAGCTTAATATCAGAAAAAGAATTAAGTATCTATGATAATGCTTGTTCTCTTTAGAAAAAATAGGCCTCTCCTACATGGACAATATTGTTATGGATACAGTGAAAGATCCATAGCTTATATACATGGCAGAACAAAAGCTGAGACCCAACTCTATAGATAGAAAGCACAATAACTACACCAAGAAAATACGCTGCCTTTCTGGCAGTGACGACCTCCCCACGAGAACATATTCTCACAAAAGATCTCCTTCATTCCTGTCCAGAGGAGAACAGGAAGCTCAAGAAGAAGCGCCTGGTGCAGAGTCCCAGTTCCTACATCATGGACGTGAAGTGCCCAGGATGCCATAAAGTCACCACGGTCTTCAGCCACGCACAGCAGTTCTGTGTGTTGGCTGCTCCACTGTCCTGTGCCAGCCTACAGGAGGGAAGCCAGGCTCCCAGAACGGTGTTCCTTCAGGAGGAAGCAGCGCTAACAGTACCCTCAATCAAGATGAGTGCGAAGCCAGCCCTACAAACACACTTTGGATACAAAAAAAGAGAAAATATGCTGACGTATTTCTGGGGAATAGGATTATAAGCAAATGTTTTCATATATATGCTTATAAATGTAAGTATATATCTACCTATAATAAAGAATGTGGAATATTTTTCATAAATAATAATCTGGTAGATTTTGCTTATTTGTTCTCCAGCACATGCACAAAGAAATGCTATGTTAAATATATGAGTTGATGATGAACACGTTATACAGAGATGCCAGGTGTAATCACACCACAGAGCTGGGGCAGAAGGAGGGAAAATAACACAAAGGCTTTTGTAAGCGTCCTGGAATCTGATGATAGCTAGCACCAGATCCCCCTTTAAATAATCTGCCCACAAAGACATTACACCCAATTCTTTGCTCATGAAATCAACCCCAAAAGTGCCTTTAAATGTAGCCAGAATACAGTTTGTTTTTCAAACTGTGGGAGGTCAGCTGCATGGTGGGGCAACAGCCAAGGTTTATGGAATGACAGAGATTTCCGGGAGAGGCAACTTCAACAGGAATAAAGAAGTGTCAAGTAACATACAGCAAATGTAAATAGACACCAGGGCTGGAATAACCAGCCCCCTAGAAGGGCTATAAACAGCTAGCAGAGTCACAGTCCCATCCGCAGAGCCCTATTTTGTTTAAAGCCAGACCACGTCTAGAAATTCTGATCACCAACCATGGTCACAAAAGGACAGGCAGCACCCTGATCCACCCAAGAAGAAAGCTGGTGTCCTGGAGCCACCTTCTCTCTTGGGTAGGAGCTCGAGGAGACATAAGTCGGACGAGTGTCATTTTAAACTGTGCATTCCCTACTCTACTCATTAAGGGACAAGACACAACCATTCAAATTGGCAATCGGGTGATTTTTTAAAAACTTCTACAAGTAGATTTCACCGAAGAATAGATTTTGCAATGAATTCATTGCAAAACAGAAAATATAAGGCAAAAAGTAATAATAGATCATTTCTTTCTTTTTCCCATTTATCTCTAGAGCCCAAAACAATGGCTGGTATTCAATAAAGAATCACCAAATGAAAAATAATAGCAAAATATTGCATTATTCATGTAAGATGGTACATAATTTTCTAGACAGCATTCTGTATTTTTTTACTTGATGGGCTACCATACTTTTACATCGGTCAATATGTTAAATACTTCTGTTGGGCTGCGTATATTCAATTTTATGAACATTTATAGGATGTTTATGAAGCCAATTCTTTATATCCTTATGCAGCCAGTTGACCCTAACATTCTCTTAAAGGCACAAATATCATATTAGTCAGTCACCAAATCCTGCTTTTACTTCTTGTTACAGTGTAAGTTCAGAATGGGGTCTTTGCTTTTGCTTACTCTTTGATATGCAGAACCTCATATATATATATGAGGTTCATATTGAATAAAGAATGATTCTAGTGTGTTTCCTTCCTTTTAATTTCTATTTCAATTGTGCTACTACCATTTGAATAACTAGCATAACTTCGAAACTCGTTTTCTTCCTCCAGTGTAGCTAATCCTCCTTCCCAAGACAATTGCCATTTACCAAATTTAATAACAATAATGGTTCTCTCATTATGTAAGTTTCTTGTTCCTAGCCCACTTAAAGTTTCCACAGTGCTAGATGAATTTAAAAGTCCTTATTTTCCTTTATCAAGGACTACTATAAAAGAATCACAGAATGCTTTAAAATAGGAAACTATCACAGTGATTGTTCAGTCTGAAAGTATAACTTTGCATCTCAGATAACTGAAGCTCAGAATGTTCACTGACTTTCCAAGGATGCAAGATTGTCTAATGGCAGAATACAGGGCTCTGGGTCTACCGGTCGTGACTTGTGTCTTCAGACTGTACTAGCTACCTCCCAATCTACCTTGCTAGTTTCAACTCCTGCCCAAATCGCTATTTCTGAGAGGACAGATTTCATACCCTCTCTGAAATAAGCCTGGCTCGTTCTGTCTTTTGCCTTTGGTGCATCACTTTACTGTTGTCTGAACTGCCCTATCCTGCATCTGTGACTGATCAAATGTGTTTTCAAAGCTCTGCTCAAGCTTTATCTGTCTTTTAATTCCTGGCCCAAGGCACACTGATTTCTTTGTCATCTGTTCCCCCACAGCACTTGCCTGCCCCACTCCTTCCACCACTTAATTATACATTGCTCTGCAATGGTGCATATTTTTCACAGCTGAGTGAAATAGCTTGCTCTCTTTGTTGGAAGGAAAAAGAGGATAGAAATTAAAAAAGAAAAAGCACAACAATGTGCTGAGCCAGCCAAATACATTCTGATCCTGGAACACACCACTTATTAAGCCAGCCACCAGGCAAAGCATCTTAATGTTTCATATCACTATTTAAACACAGAACTTAGGGGCTGGGAGATAGCTCAGTGGTCTAAGTGCTGCCTGGCCAGTGCAAGGACCTGAGTTCCCCTGAACTGCATACCTTGGGTGCAGCATTACAGTGAGTGGTGGCGCATGCCTGTCATCCCAGTGCTGGGGAGGCTGAGACAGGAAGATCACTACAAGTCTGAACTGCTTAATAAGACCCTATATCGAATAAATAAATAAACAGAATTTATTTCAAAGCCAGTATTTTAGTTTACTAATTACATAGCTTTGTACCTGAAGAACAAGATTATTGTTGCACTTTGAAACACTAGATGGAAAGCTCTTTTTTTTTTTTTTTTTTTTGCGGGACCAGGGATTGAACTCAGGCCCTTATGTTTGCCAGGCAAGAACTTATTCTACTGAGCCATCTCCCTGGCCCTGATGGTAAACTCTTTGAGGGTAAGGATTACTTCTCAATTGTCCTAGAAGAGTATTTATATCAGTGGCTTGTATAAATATTTTACCAAATTTTGGAAAAGTCTGATTATTACAACTAATTCTAAAAGTTAAGGTTTACTATGCTACAATTTTCTAACTGATATTGTTGACAAATAATAATAAATTATTGGATTCAAGGAGAATATAGAACAACACTGATTAAATTTTTAAAAATGGTCAAGAATTGCACATGATTTGCTAACAGTCAACAAAAACACTATAATATATTTAATTTACTTTATTTTTTTTCTTTTGTATTTTTAGGGAAGGGCCTACAAGGTATTCAGGGTCTCACTACTAGATTGGACTTATAGTGATCTGCCTGGGATTACAGGCGTGCACCACCATGCCCAGCCTGAACTGCCATCTCAGTGTGCCCCAGTGGTGGGGCTGACAAGGCAGGCCCATGGATGGAGCCCCCAGCCCCCGTGTCTGCTTGCAGGCACTTTCATCCACTGAGCTACTTGGCTGGCCCAAATTTACCTTATGTTTTCTCCCTGTTCTGTAACTCATTAATGTACTGAGTTTTAAGTTTTTACCCAGATATTTTTTTCTTGAGGTATTCCTAAAGAGTATGTGTATACGTATAATTACACATGCAAAACAAAAAAAGAGATGGGCAATTTATTTTAGGATAAAGAATTTAAATGGTATATGCAGATAGATATAAAATACAGCTAATAAGTTTTAAATGCCATAAAAGTATTATTTATCATTGCTACACTGATGTGTAGATTTGGCTTTGGATGTATCTTTGTGTATTTCTAAACCAGAGGCTGGCTAGCTGATTCATTCATACATGTACTGACACATGTAAGTATTAATAGAAAAGCAAATATAACCTTGATTCAAAATCTAAAGCCATTAAAAGATAAATGTTTTACTAACAAACTATGGACAAAGGCACAGAAAATAAATATTTTTTAAGCAGCCCTTAAAGCACTTTAAGCTTCCTGGTTGGAGAGTAAATTACTGCAACAACTGCGGAGAAGAATCTGGCCATCTCTATCAAATTTCAAATATATACACAAACTGAGTAGCAACTGTGTTTCTAAAAGCCCATGTTTCCAGTATAGTTATACTTTTTGTAAAATCACTTATATGCAAGCCTATTCTTGTCAATACAATTTGCAATATCTAAAGATTTTTAAATAAACTAACTCTCCATTATATTATTTAGTAAATTACTATACAACTGTTAAAATGATGATGATGACTAAATGAGCTCCATGTTTTGACACATATTCTCATAATACTGTTAAATAAAAAATCAATATGTGAAGACATACATATATATACATATGAAAATGTAGGTTGTATATTAATATGTATTTATAAATGTATATACAAACTCCAGAAGGATACACAAGAAACAAGTAAGAATAAATTTTTAGGGGCCGGGGAGATGGCTCAGTGGAATAAGCGCTTCCCTGGCAGGTACAAGGGCCTGAGTTCAATCTCCAGGTAAAAAAAGAATAAATTTCTAACTGATTAGGGTATAGAGAAACTGTAGAAGGGACAACTCTGCATCACAAAAGAAGAAAAGGAGCTGGGGAGACAGCTGGACAGTCCAAGTGCCTTACTGGCAAGCTCAAGGTCTGGGGTTTGATCCCCACTATGTCATGCTGTGCCAGCCCAGAACCTCGGGTGCACTGTGCAGGCCTCCAAAATCTGGTGTGGTGGTGCACACCTGTAATGCCAGTTCTGGGGAGACTGAGACAGGAGGATCACTGCAAGTCTGAGTGGCATAGCAAGACCCTATACCAAATAAATAAATAGTAAAAAAGATGAATGGGAGCATGTTCACTGTATGTATCTTTCCATATTTCAAAATGTTTCACTCCTATGAACATAGTTCATATCAAGACTATCATACAGCAATAAAAATCTCAAACTAGTTTCACTATGGGTAATTTAAAACTAAAGGCAGTAGCCTAATTACATTGTCTTCAGTAAAACCTATCCTTGAGTCAGTTGTGTTACAATCAGTAGTCAGTGGAAAGCTATCACTTTGCTGCTGGTCTGCTTTGAAAAAAACATAATCTTATTTCTTCATTTACAATGGCCTTTTCCATCTATAAAATAAAGCAGCTTATCCACGCAGTTCAATTCAGTACTTCTACCATTAATAGCCCTGTTACTATTTTTCTAAGCACTTTAAAGAACCTAAAATCTTCAATTAAACAGACTGCTCATTAGAAATAAAATGCAATTTATACATTGATTGAATGGCTTGATGAGGACCCTAATACTACTTTGCTTTAAATGAAGAGTTTCAGTACTCAGAAGAAAAAGACCCACTCAAAATGATAATGCAGTGCTCAAAATAGTACTATTAGTTGAGCCATCTAGTAATAGCATTCATTTGCTTCAATATATAGGGCTTCTGTCATTTTCTAAAACAGCAGTAATAGAATAATGTCATTTAGTGAAACCTTATGTGATGCAATACTGAAGACATCAAATTTACTGCAAGAATTCTATCTAAATGGACAGAATTAAAAGGCAGACCAACGGACAAATTGAGGTGAGGTAGGAAATAAGGCAGTATGGTGAAAGAAAGAAATATCGCTCTACAGAATGAAGATTTGAACTATATATATATATAGTTCAATGACATATATACATATACATATATGTCATTCTCCCATTAACCAGCCTATCATTTAATCTGCTTGGACATAGTTTCTTGCATTGTAAAATAGCTTTTTCTGCTGTCATAGACACTACACTCACCAACCCTATTTCCTTTTCCTCCTGGGAATGCAGCTATCTACATTTCCCAGGTACTCTAGGCAGCTGGGTCATACGACTGAGCACTAGCCAATGGAAATAGAGCCCTGAAGTCTATGTGCTCACCAACCTTGTCTAGTAGCTGGATTTAGAAAAGCCAGAGTATTCTAAGACCCTAAAAAATGGACTTGTAGATTTCTTCTGTCCAACATTCTAGCACTTCAAATGTGGCCACTCTAAATTAAAATATAAGGCATAAAATATACAAAGAACTTCAAAGGTTTTGAATAAAAGAAGCAACTTAACATAGAATATTAATAATTTTATGTTGAAATGACAATATTTTAGACAAATTGAGTTAAATAAAACATGCTTCTAAAACTTATTTTGTTTTTTTATTTTTATTTATTAAATATGACTTGCAGAAAACTTAAAATTACACACATGAGTCACACTTGCAGCTCATTATTATATTTTTATCATTCAGCTCTGTTAGGGGCTGTAGGGAATCCATTTTCTACGTGACTGTACCAAGCAGAGATCTCCCAACATTGCCCTATGCCATTGATCAAAATTTACTTGCAAGAGGAAACTGCAGCACTCAGTCCTTGCTCCTTAAAAGTATCAGTATCAGTGTCAATGTTTTTATTATCTGCCACATTCATCTTCCAATCACATCAGTTTATTTATTAACTTTTTTATGTATTTGGTACGGGGTTTCATGACGCAGCCCGGACTCATAGTGATCCTCCTGTTTTCAGCCTCCCTAGTGCGGAGATTACAGGCATGCAGCACCACGCCCTGTCTTGGTGCTGGCTCAGCGTGCCCAGGGGTGGGGCAGGTGCAGAATGTGGTGCCGGGAATTGAACCTTGTTCCCTAAGTAGGTCTTAGTGCACTGAGCTATCACACCGGCCCCAAAAATGTCAGTTTATACCACACAAGGAACTATGGAACTATGATTTCATCTTTCCTATTTCAGTAGGAAAGGCTAAAAGCAAACAAATTAAATCAAAATTCAGTCATTAAAAGTGAAGGAAGGACCAGGGTTGTAGCTCAGTGGTAGGATGCTTGGTTAGCATGGTTGAGGCCTTAGGTTCAGAGTCCAGCACCACAAAACAAACAAGCAAACAGAAGAAGGAATAATTTTCCTAATTGTATAGCATAACAAATCCTAAAAATTCATTTTTTGTTATTACACTAATTTTTACTTTTCTTGTGCATTAAATTTTTTAAATGAAATATGACCTGCACAAATAAAACTTCATAAGCCATAAATTTATACTGCAACAAATAAAAAAGTAAACAAATGTGTAAACACCACTGTGTTGAAGAAATTGAACACTGATGGAAAAGACACTCCCCATATATCCTTTTGCGTACACGGTCAACCTATACTTTTATGGTGATTACTTCCTGCTTTCTTTCTTGTATATTATTTTACTTATTATACATGCTAAATAAAAAAATTTGAAATTTTTCATATAAATTTTATATAAAGATCATAGAGCATCTCTTCTCTTGCTTGTTTTACCTAACATTTATTTCTGAAGAGTATTTTCCCTATCCTGGGCTTTTCTATACTAAAAAAAAAAAGAATATTATTTTTAATAGTTTGATACAGGATCTCACTACACAGCTCCGACTCATAGTGATTCTCCTGTCTTTGCCTCCCCCAGCTCTGGAATGACAGGCATGTGCCTCCACACCTGTCTTCAGGGACAGCATGGTACTCCTGGTGTTCCATGGCCAGCACAGCATGTGGTACAAGGGATCGAACTTGGGACCTTCCACTTGCCAGGAAGGCACTTATACTGCTGAGGCATCTCCTCAGCCCTAAAAAAATACTTCAATATACAGACAAGTATATAACCTGCATATGAAGTATAATAAATAATAATAATAGTTGTGCATCCATTACCTCCTTTTAAAATTTTCCCTCATTTCTAAACTGGGTTAACCTAACAGTTTCCAAAATGTTTTGATAAGAGGGGAAAAAAGGTAGAGAAGATGTATTTCACCACCAAACTATTACTGACCTGGTATTTTAAATCCTCTAACCATCTCGACCCACTATCCCAGTAGTTACCTGTACCAGCCTGACCTCATTCCTTACCTTCTGTCATCGAAGCCGCCCTGGCCTACATGGAGATGGAAACTAATTTATTCCTGTGGCTAAGCCTGCTGAGGCTACATGCATGTAAATGATTAGAAGCATACACACATTTTAGCAAGGCCTGAGGTGCTGATAGCTGCTATTCTCTGAAATCCTCATTCTATTCTCAGTAGGTGGGAGGTGAAGTCATTCTGCTGCTCTGATTTTCATCCTACAGACCATTGCCATTGTTCATTCTTGGGTTCTTGAGGGTGCCTCCCCTGAGTACTGTGACCATATACCATTTGATGACACTGAGTTCTTTCAGCTAATATCCAGCTGTGACAGGGCTGGACAACTCAGATTTCTTCATATGTCCTCCTTGGTACCCCCAAAGCAAATACTTCCTCATTCATTAAAATAACAGTTACTATGAACAAACAGGTTTATGTCCTCTAGATAATATAAACGTATATAGAGCATGGAAGGCAGAGTATGGGTTCTAGTATATCGACAAAAAAAATAAATCATTGAAACTATGTTAACTACGAAGCAAATAAAATACCTAGATTAATGAAAGAGGTATATGTTAGAAAACAGCTGTCCTCTTCGGGGAAATAAGTGAACTGATAAGCTATTTGTGGTTCTTACTTCCAGAGATGTCCTGTAAGGCAAAGAAATGCCCTCTGATAGTTTTATATCCTCATCCTTCTGTTGTACTACATCATGAGTGTGCTGCACCTGTCATCGGATCTCTCTCCCTGGCCACAGTAGCTCCTTAAGGGTAAGATCAGGTAGTATTGTTCACTCTCAAATTTTCAGTGATTGACACATAAGAGGACTTCAATAACAAAAAAAACTTAATTAATGAATTACTTGTTATTTGAAATTACCTTGTTATTTAAAATATCAGCAAAAATCTAAAATAATTTTTTTAATTATTCATGGAATTTTCCCTTGATACAAAGAAGTTATGCTTTAAGTTGTTGATATATCTGTTAATGTAGGATTGACAGGCTCTAGGTATATTCTAAATAATGGATATTTTCTTTGCATGGTTATCTACAGAAGCTAGATAATGGAAAAAAACCTCCTGCCCCCAACTCAAATGATAATGATTATTGAATGTGAGGGCTGCCACCAAGTGTACCAATAATTATGTTTTAAAAATAATCTGATTATTCAATGATTATTTCATGCTCACTGTTAAATACATTAATATTTTGCACTATACATAAGGGAAATTACTTAAGGAAAAGTAACAATCACATGTCAAAGGAGAAGGTTGGTACAGAAACTCTAACAATGTAAAAATGGAATTATAGAAGGACATATAAAAACTATCAATAGTTTTATCTCTACTCAAATGTATGCTAATAAGTAAATAATTGTATAGCTAATTTTTCTATAACTATCTTGAATAGAAACTCCCTAAAAGAGCAAAGCCTTTAGAAGAAAGCTGGGGCTGAGGAGATAGCTCAGAGGAATGAACGTTCTCTGGCAAGCACAAGGGCCTGAGTTCATTCCTTGGTTCCACCAAAAAAAAAAAAAATAGAAGAAAGCTGGAGTGGGTATATTAATATCAGAAAAAAATCAATTTTAAAGGAAGAAATATTGTTTTGGGCAGAAAGAGTCATCTCATAATGACAAAGATAAATGCATCATGGGAGACTTAATAATTCTAAATGCTACCATACCTGTTCAGAAATCTTTATTATATAAAAAACAAAAAACTGACAGAACTTCAAGTAGAAATTGACAAATTTATAACTATAACAAGAAATTGTGATATTCTCTTCCCAAATGATAAGATAAATATACACAGAATCAGTAAGAACATAGGTAAACAGACTATTTGAACAACATCAGCAATCAACTTCATATAATTTATATACTAGGTCAGTTAGGTGAATGAAATAGCTGTCCCAACTAACAGCAGAATACATACTCTTTTCAAGTGTCCACCAAAAATTTTCATGGTAAATCATATTAATAAAACAAGTCAATAAATTTTTAAAACTTTAAGCC
Source organism: Ctenomys sociabilis (assembly GCA_004027165.1). Lineage (NCBI taxonomy): Eukaryota > Metazoa > Chordata > Mammalia > Rodentia > Ctenomyidae > Ctenomys > Ctenomys sociabilis. Next base: position 73,698 of record PVKA01004733.1, on the reverse strand, counting down.
CTAAAGAATATGTTCTGTGACCAAAATTGAATTAAATAGAATAATAGATATGGCAACAAAGTACTTTGGAAAAGGTTCAAATATTTAGAAGATAAATGACATGCTTTCATGGCTGGGGAGATAGCTCAGCAGAATAAACACTTGCCTGGCAAGTGCAAGGTTCTGAGTTCAATCCCCAGTACTGAAAAAAAAAGGAAAAAAAAAAAAAAACATGCTTCCAAATGATGTACAAGTGTTAGAAAATATAAAAAGGTAATTGAGTGAAAATAAACAAATTCTCATGTTGCTACTAAGGACAGTCCTTGGTAGATTTATGGCACTAAATACATCTATAAAACCGAACTAAGTTCTCAAATCAATGATCTCAGATTTCACCATACAAAATTTTTAAAAGAAGAGCATTGAGCATACAAAAAGAAACCTGAAAACAATAACATACATTTGGTCAGAGCAAACATTGAACCTTCTCGAAGATATCACAAAGGCTGCTAAACCTCAGTTCCACCTTTCAGGATGGAGGCCCACAGGGACCAGATCAGAGAGGCACTGCATGCCTAATGGAAACAAAACGTTTCTTAAAAGACAAAATGGAAAAGTTAAGGATTGAAAGAAGGCTACAAGGTACATAGGGGGTCTTATTCACAGGAAGTCACTCTTCATCCTATTTCTAACTGGATAATGTTTGTGCTCAGCGGTAATGTTTGATCCTTGGTATGGTCCGGTATTTAAGGCTGGCTTTCAGTAATGCTAGTGTTCATACGGAGATCATGTTGTATACATATACAAAACTACTAAAACGAAACCTAATAATCTGTATAAGAAATATGCACTAATAAGAAAAATAGAGTAGGGAAAATTAGGCTAAACCATGCAAGACTGCCAGATCAATGTGCTCAGAATTGTTAAGTATTGTCAATTTCATATCATTCAAGCTTATAATTTCTGAGCCTCCAATAGCAAAGCACATTATAAGTACAATAATATTGCAGTTTGTCGAGTTTACTATAACAGTGCAATGTGCAAACGTTAGTACATTTCTCAACTTTTTTATTTGGCTCCTCATGATAAATGTAATCATTATGTACTAAAATATCTACCAAGAAGAATAACAATTTTTTCATAAAGCAAGGTTTCACTATATATTCCAGGCTGGCCTTGAACTTTCTGTAGTCCAGGCTAGACTTGACTTCATAATCCTGCCTCAGACTCTTAAATGCTATGATTACACATATGTGCACTACCATATTCAACTTGTACATTTTTTCATCTGTTAAGTCTTAAATATTTTATATCTAGAAAACCTTCCCTATCAAAGGTGAAATTTAATATTCAATACATCCTCAAGGGGCCAGAGAGATGGCTCAGTGGAGTAAGGGCTTCCCTGGCAAGCGCAGGGGCCTGAGTTTAAACCCTGGTTCTGCCAAAAAAAAAAAAAAAAAAAAATCCTCAAATCCCACAACAAAGACCTCCAGCTATAGATTCCTAAAAAGCTTCATATGCATATGTGTGTGTGTGGGAACATATGTATTCCTTGATAATGAGAAAGCAATTTTTGCTTCAGAGAAATTTAACTGAAATTATGCAACATGAGTGAATTTCAATTTAAGAAACTACTATGCAAAAAAGTACTTCCTCAGTATGAATTAAGTTCTGATTTCCTATTCATTTTGCATGCAGAGTCTATGAGTGATCAGCTCTCCAAATACAGTATGCATACTTAAATCACTCCCATTACAAGACTGCATGTACACAATTTTAGGAATATTTTTGTCATACAATGAAGTATAGATACTAATAAGTAAATGCCGAATTAAATAACTTTCAAGTAGAAGTTCCAAAGTATCATTTATGTCATTTATGTACTTTTTTTTACATATAAGACTTTTGAAAGCCAAAACTAAATGTGATACTTTATAATATAGGTCAGCATAGGAGTGAGAACAGCTCAGATCTTTACCATTTTATATTGTTTACACTACATGGACACAAACAGCAGTTTAAGTGAGGTTAGTTAGAAAATGGTAGTGCTAATTTTTCATCTTAATCTGAAAATACAACTCAAACCATATTACACAGTTTCAAAATACATGAAAACCATATGTTCTGCAATCTAAGAGATTTAACATTTTCTTCTATTGTTTCCTACAAACATAAAACCCTGTCTTTTGGAACTGGAATAAGGGAAATAAAACAGAAAAGAGGAAGGTAAATCTTAAAGAGGCGTTTGACCACATGCATGATAAATAACACTGTATGAACCTCCTCAGTCTCCCTAACATCCTAGTTGAGTATAGTTGTAACAATAGTATGAAGGCTTTTGCTTGGCAAATCGTCACTCTAGGAAATGAAACAGTGTTCATCAATAGAGGCTTCGCTGTATGCAGGAGAGACACTGAGACTCTCATGCTCCACTCTAAAGCTAAAAATTTAATGATCTCCCTCTGTCTTACAAATAATTCTACATAAACAACATCCTACCTGAGCTTCACAGTGAGATCCAAAGTGAATCCTAAAGAAGTTGCTGCAATTTCACATCCCTTTGCCAAGCCATTCGGTTCAGTCGGTTACTCCACCACCACCCAACAGGTTGAAAACCCAGCAGGAAGGCCCCGCTCTTGTAACTCAAGAAGACTTAGTTTTAACCATCTGGCAGTGGTTAACTAGCTTTATAAACAGAATCTAAAACACAATGCATAATTGTCTTCCCATACCTGAACACTTAAGAGCTTTGGGCCTAACTGCTGAGAGGTTTGTTATGAATTGTAGCTACAGTAAGGTTTCGAATGCTCAGTCACTCCGCTCCCAGACTGCTAACTGGAATTTCATTCCACATGTGCCCTTCACAATTAGCAGAGTTATTTTAGGCACTGACCTAAGTTCTCAGAGAATGTAAGCTGATGGCAGAGGGGTTCTAATGTGTCAGTTGCTTGGTTACAATAGAAAGCTCATATGTGAGTTTGCAGTTTATGTGTGGCACTTCTTCAACACCCCACTGCATGGGGCTTTACTTTAGCTAGGGGAAAATGCTATTTTTTAAAAACCCAGAGAGAGATCAGACTCATAAATGAGTAAGCAGTTGCAGTTTGTTAGCGGTATAGATGGCCAAGGGGCATAGAATTCAAGAGAGGCATGCAAGTGATTGGGACAGCTGTTTAATGAAACAATTTTAAATTCTGACTTGCAGTATCTAGTATCGAGTCACACAGTGCAAAAAGTCCCAGTAAAATAAACTAAATGCCAAAAAATCTTACCAACATTATTCATTACCACTTATAATCTTAAAGCAAAAGCTATAAATATAAAATACTTTAAATATTTTCATAATTATGACATGAATTGCCCTCTACAGTTTGACATTTATCTAGAATGGCACAGTATTTCTAATAAAAGACTCCACCTACTGGCTAACATGACTACTTTATAGACTTGTATCTCAGGAAAGAACCAACAGAGAAACAGTGGAAAGGAACTGCACTGTGAGGCCTTACCGGGGAGTCCTTCCACGCCAGTGAGGAATATTCTTACTCCCAGAGGCAACATGGGACACATCTACAAACCTTCCAACTTCCTCTTCAACCTCCTCCCTACTCATGGTTTCCACAAAAGTCAGACCTCCAAGAGAGAGGAATGTAAGTTCCCCAAAGGGGGTAGACATAGTTAGATATGAGGAAACATTTGCTGGACATATGCTGAGAATTATTTGGAGAAAGAATCAGCCAAACCTCATATTCAGAACAGCTTAAAGTGTGACTAAATCTATCAGGAGGGATTAGCTTCAGAGTCCAAGAAGAAAGAGCACCAGAATGTATAAAGTCTGAAAGTGCCTTCCTTCTCTTTTCCTGAATACTGCTCTCTTGAGCTACCTGACAGTCGCCTCAGGACTCACCTCTTCTGGGAGCATTACGATTCTCATTCACTGGCCTAGTGTTTCCTCTGTGGTGTTTTCAAGCTCTGCCTCTCTCCGCCCACCATCCAAATGGTCCCTTCACCTCCTCTTTCTCACCCCCCAAACAGGCAGCTCTAGTTGGCAGTTAATGTGTCAAGTTCATTTTTGCAAGGCTGATCTAAAACAGCTCTAAATCCTTAGCAGATGTCAACGGATGTTTGCTGAATGAATGGATTCTGGAATGTTATACAATCACTGGTGCTCAGATGGCCTACTTCGAGTTTCCCACCCAGCTTCCCTGGTGAGATCAGGGTGGCCAATAGTTTTGTGATTGTACAATGGATGTCATGTAAAATTTGTTATAAAATTATAAAATTCAATGAGTATCTGATGAAGGAACAAACAAATGAAACAACTACATCAAAGGTTTAATAAGAATGAATCTTAGGGGCCAGTGAGATAGCTCAGCAGACTAAGAAGCTGCTTAGGCAAGCACAGGAACCAGGGTTTGATCCTGGGTACCACATGCAGCACCAGCCCTGCCCCCGGACACACTTAGCCAGTGACTGAGTCTGGGCGTGGTGGCACACATATGTAATCCTAGTTCTGGGGAGCCTGAAAACAGGAGGATCACTCTGAGTCTGAGCTGTGTATTAAGACTGTGCCACATACATAAATTTTTTAAAAAAGAATGTAACTTAGAGCCTATTCCCAACTCCAAACTTAAGACAGGTCTACATTATTCAGTCACTTCTAATAATAAATAAGAGTTTACTCCCCTCAAACCAAAAGCTTTCTAGCATAGGGCGCCCTTTCTAGCATACTTTCTCTGCTACCTCAGCTCCACTTTTCACCAGCCAAAATTTCCATTTGTGATGATAATGCAGAAAGAAAAGACTCACCCAGTAGTCAAAAACAACTCAAAATGTGGATTAATCACAAATCATAATGGTGGTGTTTTGGAGTTTAATCCTTTAAATTCAAAGAAGAAAGCAGATTTTCTGTGAAGAATGGTAAAAAAATATTTGAACTACTACAGTATCTTCTAGGACCTATTTTTTTTCATCATTTATTTTCTTTTTTAAATTGTTTTATATATGGTGGACACAGTTGTTAGTTCTCTCTCTCTCTCTCTCTCTCTCTCTCTCTCTCTCTCTCTCTCTCTTTCAAGTGCTGGGATTACAGGCACTTTCTTTCTTATAAAGAGATGGCCCTAGCTCAGTTATCATGGTCTCTTATATCCTGGCAGGAAAAACAAAAAGAACATGTACTTCACAGTGCCCTATTTTTAAGTCTCATTTAAATAACTGTCAGCTCTCTCAAGCACAAAAAGAAAGATGACAAAATAAAGACAAGATTTTCTCACCAGAACCAAGTATAGTCTCAAAAACTATTTGTATTTCATAAGTTACATATTTTTCAGAGATTTTTAAAACATTCAAATATAATTGGATGTCTATTGTTTATGTACATGCCAGCCACAAAAAAAAGTATATACAGGTTTAACATCCCTGTTATAAATGCTTGTAGACAGGTATATTTTAGATTTCAGAGTATTTAGGGTTTTGAAATAGATGATTGATAGATAGATAGATAGATAGATAGATAGATAGATAGATAATAGATGGATGGATGGATGAATGGATAGATAGATAGATGATAGATAGATAGATAGATAGATAGATAGATAGATAGATAGATAGATAGATAGACAGACAGACAGACAGACAGACAGATAGATATGATATCTTGGAGATAGATCCCAACTCTAAACACAAAATTTATTTGTTTCATGTATACCTAATACCTTAAAGTTGAAGGTAATTTTGCGCAGTATTTTTAATACACCTGTTTTTAATGCAATCACTAAAAGGTGGTAGGGTGTCAAAATTTTCACTTGTATCATGATATCAGCAGTCAAAAAGCTTCAGATTTTTATTTATTTATTTATTTATTTATTTATTTATTTTTGGTGGAACCGGGGATTGAACTCAGGCCCTTGTGCTTGCCAGGGAAGCATTTATTCCACTGAGCCATCTCCCCAGCCCCCAAGCTTCAAATTTTGGACACTAAATTTTCAAGAAAGGACACACAACCTGTGTGTGTGTGTGTGTGTGTGTGTGTGCTCACGCGCGCGTGCATCAAAACAAAAGGTAGGAGGCTGCATCTGGCTCCCACTCTCACAGCCATTGGAGTACATTGAGCTCCAAAGAGACAGTGCTGGGGCAAGTGAAAGCTGGATGGGCACTGGGAGACTGCGTATCACTGAGGAAAACAAGTAAACAGGGCAAAGACAATCCTAAGAAGCCGAGAGGCAAGATGTCACCATATGCGTTCTTTGGGCAACTTGCCAAGAGAAGCACAAGAAGAACCAAGATGCTTCTGTTAACTTTTCAGAGTTTTCTAAGAAGTGCTTGAAGCAGTAGAAGAAAATGTCTGCTAAAGAGAAAGGAAAATTTGAAGGTATGGCAAAAGCTGCCAAGGCTCATTATGAAAGAGAAATGAAAACTTATATTCCTCCTAAAGGAGAAACAAAAAAGACATTCAAGGATCCCAGTGCTCCCAAGAGGCCTCCTTCGACCTTCTTCTTGTTCTATTCTGAGTATCACCCAAAAATCAGAGGAGAACCTCCTGGCCTCTCCATTGGTGATGTCATGAAGAAACTTGGAGAAATGTGGAATAATACTGCAGCAGGTGACAAGCAGCTATACGAGAAGAAGGCTGCTGAGCTGAAGGAGAAGCATGAACAGGACATCGCTGCCTACCGGGCTGAAGGAAAACCTGGTGCAGCAAAAAAGGGAGTTGTCAAGGCTGAAAAAAGCAAGAAAAAGAAGGAAGAGGAGGAGGAGGAAGAGGAGGAAGAAGATGAAGAGGATGAGGAGGAGGAAGAAGAGGATGATGATGAATACACTGGTTCTAGCGCAGTTTTTTTTTCTTATCTATAAAGCATTTAACTCCCCTATACAACACAACTCACTTCTTTCAAAGAAAAAAAATTGAAATGTAAGTCTGTGTAAGATTTGTTTTTAAACTGTACAGTGTCTTTTTTTGTATAGTTAACACACCACCAAATGTGTCTTTAGATAGTCCTGTCCTGGTGGTATTTTCAATAGCTACTAACCTTGCCTGGTACAGTATGGGGATTGTAAATTGGCATGGAAATTTAAAGCAGGCTCTTGTTGGTGCACAGCACAAATTAGATATATGTGGGGAGTGTAGTTTTTCATCTTCAGTTGTCTCTGATACAGCTTATATGAAATAATTGTTCTGTTAACTGAATACCACTCTGAAATTGCAAAAAAAAAAAAGTTGCAACTGTTTTGTTGACATTTTGAATCATTCTAAGTAAATACAAAATTTTTATCAAAAAAAGTATTTGATGAAGTTAGCTATAAGAATACTTTTATGATTCTTGTAAGTGAAATCTATTTCTTTAATTATTTTTATGACACACATTCAATTATTTAAATATGAGTTAATTTGTTTATTCAGTATCTACCTGTGTTCATCTGTTTTGTGTTGCTATGATCAAATCCTGAGAAACGTCAGTTCAGAGCAGGAAAGACTTATTTTGGTTATGATTTCAGGGACTTTAGAGAGAGAGAAGGAGAACGACACAGAGACAGAGACAGAGAGACACTTAGCTAATGAACTCATCAATGTTTTACTCTAATTGATAAAATTAGACCTCTCATAATACAACTACTTCCCCAAATCCCATCAGCTAGTGATCAAGCTGTCAACACAATGATCCTTTAGGAGAACATTTTGGACCCCAACCATAACATTTATATATTAGGTTCTGTGCTTAGCTCGCAGACTTAAAAATGAAAACAACATGTTCCTAGTTCTCAAGAAAACTATACAGAAAGATAAATCATTACAGTGCAGATTAACAAGCATAGAGATCTCTACAGAGGGTGTCATGAGAACAAGAAAGAGAAGAGGGGCATGTAACCCAATATGAGACAGAGAGAGAGAGAGAGAGAGAGAGAGAGAGAGAGAGAGAGAGAGAGAGAGAGCACAGCCAGCAAGAGCAGGGAAAGCAAAGCCATGTTTTTAAAAACATGTGAGCACCAGACATGGACTAGAGGACAAAGAATTCAAGGAAGAAAAAGTGTCATGTGAGAAGACCTGGAAGCAGGTGGGTAACAGGTCCTATTATAGTATTTAATAATAGCTCAGTATGAGAAGAGTCCAGCATGCAAGAGTGGAAATGAACAGAGAAGCAAGCCTTGAAATGATGAATAAAATAACTTCTCACCTGTCTATGAGCATGGCTCAGTGTATATTCATCCTGAGCAACTCTGCAGTCTTTTAGTAGTGGAGAACTTCAATTAAGTCGTGAATTAATTTGTTCAGCTGAGTCATAAATCAATATAGATGAAACAACTGATGTTTGATATAACTCTCTGTACAACATTTATAGCCTAAGGTGGTTGTTAGTGTAAACTTAAGTCTCATTTTTAAAAGCATGTATACTACATTTTCAAACAATGACTCAGAATCACAAATCATTGTTGGAAACATTCTGGTTCAGTTTTCTCTTACGTGCAAGAGGAAACCAAGGTCTAGAAAAGTCATCAGCTGCTCCAGTCATACACAAGAAAGGGACATCCCCTTTAGAAAGGCAGAGGTCTCTCAGTATTCCACCACCACATTAGCTGCCTTCAGTATCTGCTGTAAAACACATTTATGTTTTCAGCCGCTGAATCATAGAGGATTTTAAGCACAGTGTTAAAAGCTTGGGTAAGATTTTATTTTAGAAAGGTCTTTTCAGTAATTCAAGGGATAAAGGGAATCCTTACAATAATTCGGAAAAAAATAATGATAGCTACACTTGGAAAACCAGGTTCTGTGAAGGCAGTGAGGATGGAAAATAGTGAACAAATTATTAAAACATTAGGCAAACATAATGGGCATGATATATTTTTGTTTTGTTTTGTTTTGTTAATAGGCATGATTTGGCGGTTCATTTCACACCACAAATGAAAAAGCAAATAAATAATTTCTCATTTCCCATCATAAATAACTGAGTCACCCAGACTGTAGATTTTGTGGAATATTCATGAAACACTTAGAAAGGAGATACTTCCTCGCTCTTGAGATGAAGAGAATGAATTTAAGATTGATTGAATGATCAATTCCACAGCCAGATTACCTTCATATCTCTTGGGATACTAAATTTTTTATTTTCTTGGCAGTTGAGGAAGCTTGTGCTACTTTTGTTCCTCCCATATGCATGGGCATAAAATTGTAATCATTTCCGGACAATCCTATGGTACTTGCTATCATTTCTGATTCCTAATTCTTGTTATGGCACACTAGTTAATGCAAATTATCTCAACTAGGTATATGGATGGAAGAAAGGAAAGAAGGAAGGAAAAGAGAAGGCAAGGCAAGGGAGAGGAAGAGAATGGAGGGGAGAGGAGGGGAAGAGAATGGAAGAGAGAAGAGGGTGAGGGGAGGAGAGGGGAGCGGAGGGGAGGGGAGAGAAGACAAGAGATTGAAATCTATTATGTACAGGCACCAACTCTGCGTAAGTGTATGCTCATTACATACTGCTGTAAACATCTACTAATGAAAAATAAAAATTGAAAAAAAGATTATATTGAACTCTAGCTCCTGAGAATATGTTTTGTATCACTTTACATACCAAAATGTGCAGTGAAACCAAAATTCAAACAAATGATAAATGAAAACAGATTTGTAAAAAAAAAAAAAGTCTTTGGAATCTACAAATCTGTTGGCTCTACTATGATTTATACTAAATCATGAAACTGAGAATTCCCTCAGAATAGCTATGAGTCACTTTACAAAGATATCTACAAATCATGGAAAGGAACACAACATCAGAAAGCATGACAATGAGTGCGCACCAACCCTATGATTAAGACACAAATGTTTAAGAAAAAAGCACTTTGGATTCCAAATCAGACTGATGTTTCAATCATGCTTCAAGGCTTAGTGCAGTGCTTTCATGAAAGTGGGTTCTAATATAGGAGAGTTTACTACTGAGGTCAATTGCAAATTTTTTCCTCTTCAAATATAACCCAAACTTTCTCTTACTTGGAGTGATGGTCTTTTCAGCCAAATTTAGAGAATATTTCAAATGGTTCTTCTTTCCAAATACGTAACACGGTCACCAATAATTCTCAATCAGGAAGCTCCTTCTCGTTGAATTACAAAACAGACATTTAGTCAAACATCTGAAAGAAAAACTGCTAAGAGACACAAACCTAAATACTAAGGTTCAATTTTGCTGCATTTGCCAAAATACAGCTTTTTCTTCTTACAACTAAGGTATCTTTCAAATCCCAAATAGGACTCATAGGCCCCAAATGACCACAATACCTCTATTAGGAAAGTAAAAAAAGCAAACAAACACAAAATACCCTCTAAAACTCTCTTACTCTATTTGAGCTGTTGCAACAAAACCACACATTGGGCAGCTTATACACAGAAAAACATCTCTAGAAGTTCTATCGGCTAGAAAATACCCACTTCTGTTCATATGGTTGTTTACTATAGCCTTGTCTTGGTCAACAGCACCTGATTTCTTTTGAAACACATAATCCCTGTCAATCTCCTTATCAAACAGTGTCTTAGCCACACTCTTATTCTCTCCCAAATGTTATTCTCATTTTTTCCAATATGAGAAGGATGAAAATTTTTGAGATTTTTTAAGCTGTTTCCCTTTAGATGAACAATTCCATCTTTAAACTATTTCTCTTTTCCTGCATTATTCTATAAGCAGTTAAAAGGCATCAAGCTACTTCTTCAACACTTTGCTTAGATTTCCTTCAACCCATTGTCTTGTTTTATTACTTACAGGTTCTACCTTCCACAAACTGTAGGAGAAAAACACAACTCGGTGATTTTTTTTTTAACCTTACAACACGGATAATCTTCCTTCCATTGTCCAATAACTTCCTTCTCATTTCTGTGACACTTTATTAGGAAGGCCTTTTCTGTGGGAGACTGCCAAGTTGTGTTTTCCAAAGATATGAAGCCTCTTGGCTTCCTCTTTACCTGACCTTTACTTCAACCCCATATACTGAGATATGCAGAGCATATGTGCCCTTAATTGGCCAAAAGAATGTGATAGAGTCTGCCAAGATACCAATGTGTCCCTTTGCAGCACATGTATGAGATTTTCTGCTCCCCCTCCCAATGATGGCTGGAATGGGGGCTCAAGCAAAAGCCTGTGAAATTCCCAGACTAATACATAAAATAACATCTCAGCTGAGGCCATGAGACGCAAAAATAATTATATCTTCCTGGCACTAAAAACGCCAGCCTTACATACATCAAGCTATCTGTTGTACCACTAGTTGGATGGCCTCTTTGCCTGGTGCAAGAGTTATCTGTTTCTTCTTACAGCCATGCCTGCAAAGCTTCTCCTCTTTACTTGTACTCTGCCCACTCATCTCCCTGACACTGATAAAATCCTGATGAGGAGCCCAGGAGATGGCTTGGTGGAATAAGTGCTTCCCTGGCAAGCGTAAGAGCCCAAGTTCAATCCCCAGTTCTGAAAAAAAGAAAAAATTTTGGAATAAAAAAAAAAATCATGAGTGCCTGGACTCTTGACCTTTTGCTCCACCCAGAGAACTGGGTCATCCCAGAGCCTTTTCAGCTGCAGGTTTTTCTCTCTTTGTCTTCTTTTTCACCCATGTACCATATTGTCAGGTGAGACACTGATAACATCCATAGGGTTTTGGTACTTTGCCATTCATATTCCTACCAATATTTTGCACATAATTATCTAGGTGGTCGTTATCAAGGCTGAAGCTTTCTCTATAGCTATTTCTCTCTTTCCGAGCCCTCACCAAAACCATATTTCATGATCTATTCACAGCAGTGTATTTTTTTCCTGACATTATCTCACAACTTTTCCAGACTCTATTTAATACCCCTCTCCAAACTATTTTCACATTTTTAGTTATTAGAGTAGCATACTCATTTTTTCATACCAAATTTTGTGTCTTCATGAGAACTGTTTATTGTTTATAGACTACATACAGATAAACAACAGATATGTATTTCTTACCAATCTGAAGGCTGCAGAATACATCAAGCTGCCAATAGCTTTGGTGTCTAGCAAAGATCTACTTTCTCATTGATAGACTCTATCTTCTTGCAGTGTCTTCTTATGGTAGATGAGATGGGGATTTCTGTTGGGCTTCATTTATAAAGATGCAAATTCTGGCCTCCTGACCTTATCACCCTCCAAAGGCCCCTACCTCCTAATACCTTCATCTTAGGGGTTAGAATTTAGATAGAAGAATAGAGGAAAGTAAAAACATTCAGACTGTAGAAAAGTCCCTCAGTAATTAGGTTTCACAAGACTTGTGAGAAAACTAAATATGTTGACCCATCTAATTATATGAAAAATTGTTCAGGAGGTAATATTAAAGTTAAACAAGGTTATATAAGTTAAATAAGCAATTTAAAAAATTCTGATGTCATCTGACTCCAGTTTCGATAGATAGATAGATATAGATAGATAGATATGGATATATAATATACATGAATATACACCTATATATAATATACATATATAGAAAAAGATATTTGAAAATGGTAATATTGGGATAGATAGATATAGGTATATAATATACATTAATATACATCTATATATAATATACATATATAGAAAAAAGATATTTTAAAATGGTAATATTGGGCTAGAGATGTTTGTTTTCTCATTATTTTTATAAGAATATGAATTATTCATATAACCAGGGGAAAACAATGAAAGGGATTTTAAAAGATATGTCATGCTCAGAACCTATTAAAATGACAAGTTGCTATTGGTCAAGCAATGGCCGTGACTCATCCAGAAGGCTGACACTGACAAAGGATCTATAAAGTGTGGTACAGAGTTACAGGAAAAATCCTGAAGATACATGACATCAAATACAAAGGTTACATTTCTTGTTACATAAGTCTTGCTTTATCTTGGTCTTAACCATCTAGCAGAAAAATATAAAAATGAGGTATATAAAGTAAAGCCAACTTAATTTGCTGAGCTGTAAAAGGCTCAAGTCAACAACTTCTGTGGATACCCCACTACTATTGTGAACTGCTGGACTGTGTTGGATTGTTTTGCTGAATTCATGTAGCATTTAAATGCCAATGGAATACCCATCTCTGACAGGACTAAACAAAAAAGGGGATACAAAGGAAGTTCCATTTTGTATTTGTATATACAGAATAGTTAGGATAGATATACAGCTACTTTCACTTAATTCAATGAGTAGAAAGATTTGTACTAATAGAGTTTGGACAGGATATCCTGTCTGCTTCTTATACTATGAATAACCGCTAAGAAGATGACAATGTACAATGTATTAATTATTCAAACTGGCCTATTAATCAGTTTTGATACTATCTCATTGCTATTTGTTTCTCAATAAAATAAAATATAAAAAATGACAAGTTGTTATTTATTTGGTGTAAACCACATATCTCCAAGTCTAAATGACAAGAGTCAATTGATTTCTTTATTAGAAAGCATTCTTCCCATATTCCTAAGGTTCTTTTAACATACCAAATTTTCACTGACACATTCTCCTCTCTGATTTTTATTTCTTCCCTGTGATTGGAGGCTAGTTTCTTTTTCCTGAATAATAATTTTATTCTGAGCCAACGGGGACGATATAATAGAAATTGGCTAAGGAATCTTTTCCATTTTCTCTTTTAATCCCACCATTTTCTCCCTCTACTCTGTGGCCAGGTTCTATTCATCCTTATCTCCTACATTAAAAAAAACTACAATGAGCTTCCCATAAAATTTATCTAAGAATTCATTTTTCCAATATGGACTTTGAACAGACCTATATTTCAGGCTAAATCTAATTATTCACATGCTGATTCATTCATATTCATTAATATTCTCTCTGTATCTCTCGGTTTCTCTCTCCCCCCCTTCCTCCCTTCCTCCCTTCCTCCCTCCCTTCCTCTGCTCTTCCCTTTATCCCTCCCTCTTCTGCTAGGAATCAAACCTAGGATCTTGCCTACGGTAGGCTAGACCTATAAGCCCAACACATTTTTTGTTGTTTTCTGATGGGTGGCCTGTGATACATCTCCTACTTCACATGGCCTACTTCCCTGAAGTCACTCAGTTCAATTTTACATTCTTGTCACCCATTGACAGTTTAAGTTCTGCTATGTCTCTTCTTGACTTCAACTGGAGCTTTGAATTTTCATTTACTTAATCATGTAGTAATCAGCTTAGTAGAAGGATCCTAGTCTCTGTGATATGTATTCCATAGTTGCACAGATTTGAACATGATGTCTTTCTGACATGTCTGATGCCCATCACACAGTGACTTGGCATGTGGACACATTTTTATATGTGTGCATGATGCTTTCAGACAACAATATTCTCTAAGATTGGCTCTTAATCAGTGAAGAAAAAATTTAGGAAGCTGGGTATAGCAACACACGCCTGTTTAGGAGGTTGAAGTATGACAATTGCTTGAACCCAAGATTTGGTGGCTGGCTTGAGTAACATAGCAAGACCTTGTATTGAATGAGGAAGAGAAGGGAAAAGAAGAGAAAAATGAAAGAGAAGAAGGGGGCCGGGGAGATGGCTCAGTGGAATAAGCACTTCCCTGGCAAGCGCAAGGGCCTGAGTTCAATCCCCGGTTCCACAAAAAAAAAAAAAAAAAAAAAAAAAAAAGACAGAGAAGAAGGTATGATGATGAAAGAAAAAGAAAATTTAAAATACCATACCTTTCAGTGCTCAACATATACCTTCTCTCTGCTTTAGCCCTTGCTTTTGGCATTCAGAATGAATGCCCACTAGATCTATCAAGCTACGTGAATGAGCTGCTGTAGAGGCTAACCCTCTAGTCATGCAATGCCTATGTAAAGGAAAGCCTAAGATTTTTCTCAGCATACTATCTGTGTTTATATAGTGCTGTCTATGGCTAGGCATTTTTCTAAGCATTTCATAAATATGATCTAATTTAATTTTCATTGCAGTCTTGGGAAGTAGATGCCATTAGTATGATTATAATTTTGCAGCAGAGGAAAATGAGTCAGAGTCACAGAGTCTTGAACGTAGAGCTAAAATCTGAATGCAGACAACTCAGCTCTAAGAATCTACTCTTTTAACCACTTCTCGGTTATAGCAAGATTTCTATAAAAGGCACTTTGATATTGAAAAGACCTAACCAAATTTTCTATGTAGGATGAATATAATAAATATAACACATAGCATTTTTGCAGGTTTATAATACAAAAATGGCCTTGGAAGTGAGGCATAAAAGTAGTTTGGGCAGTCACTCACATACACATCGAAGCAAGTTTCAGCAGAACTGCGCTTCAATCCACAAGCCTCAGTCACTGCCTGGGAGAATTATGGAACTCAGCTTCTCTCTTCAGCTGCTTCTCTTTATGACTTTTTTTTTCTATGTTATTTTTAACTCTGTGATTCAGATAGCTGCACCACTTGGAGATCAATGTGTAAGAGTTTTAATCTTTATCCACCACAAGTAAAATATAGCTAGATAAATGTGTGTACAGGAAATGAGGCTAAATGCCTGTAGAAGACTTGATTTCTACACAAATACATTAGTACAGCACTTCTCTGAGTAAGTAACACAAGGGAAGTTCTACTTCAACCTCATCTTGGCCCTACTTTACTGCTTGTGAAGGTGTTTGAGCTTTGGAGGCTCCTAAAAAAGAGGCACTATGCATTTTCTCTCAGCCCTCTCCATGTTATCTAAGGAATTGCTTCTATAGACCCATCTTCCTGCCCTAGTCTTCTGTTGATAATGTGAAGTGCATGAGGTCAGAATTTCTGTCTGTTCTACACATTGTTACAGAAGAAGGAGTATCTGACAGAGGATAGCTGCTCAATAAGTACTTGTTGAATTACAAAACAGCATGTAAGTTCCTACAAAAGCCAGAAACCCATTTGAAACCCCTCCTGTCTCTCAGAAGCTATTTGTCTTCCTTATTCTCCATCTCTTTTCCCTAGTAAATTTCCTACTCTTAAAAAAGATCCTAGGCTGGCCAAATAGCTCAGTAGACTACAAAGCCTGCAAGCAGGCACAGGGGCCAGGGATTTGATCCCCTGGCCTGCCGTGCAGGTCCCACCCCCAGGGTGCACTGAGACATTGGTTGAGATAGGGTGTGATGGAGTGCACCGCACTTGGGAGTCTGTAAACGGGAGAATAACTATGAGTACAACCTAGTAGTGAGACCCTCAACACCCTGTAGACCCTCCCCTAAAATACAAATAAATAAATAAATAAATCCTAGAAAATAACAGCACAGAAAAGTTGATCTATTAATGTGTATTTATTCACAGGAGAGAGCAATTTTAAAGGTACTAATTAATAATTATAATATGCAACGACTACTTAAAAGTAAAATTAAACTGGGTTTTTTTGTTTGTTTCTTTCTTTTTGCTTGTTTGTTTTGTGGTACTGGGGACTGAACTCAGGACCTTGTGCTTGCCAGGCAAGTGCTTATGCCACTTGGCTATATACCAAGCCCCAAAACTAAACTGTTAAAAGTGAACTGAAAACAATTTTTGGAGCATTACAAAGAGATGAAAATGATTTCTGCCTGCAAACTCTGCTCACTGGATGTAACACATCAGGACACAGGTGAGTGATTTGGTTGTACACAAACTAAATGTGGTCTTGCTTCATTCTCCAACTGAGAAGATTCACAAGCTTCTTCTTTTGAAGTTTTGCTCTTCAAAGAACTGTCAGCACACATACCTACCATTGGTCCTTCAAGACACACTGCATAAATGCTACTTTCAAAATAAGAACTGATGACAAAAAAAAATCCAATAAAAATGATAAACGAGAAGCAAACTTGAATAAACTGCAGTCCATATGAAGGCAGAAGACTACAGTAATGAATAAAGCAAGCTTTACACCACCTGAAGTTTAGTCTTAGCATTATTAATAACTGTGGCCCATGGGAGAGAAACTTTACCTTTGTGCTTCATTTTTTAAGTGAGTTAAGATGAAAACACACACTGCTGAGGATGAAGTGTGACAGCGCTTGCAAAGTATCTGCAACATAGCAACAAGCGTCGAAGAAAGGTTCTGTCTGATTATTACACATTTATAAATCACTGAAAGTAAAGTATAAAATACTGCACTTTGAGTCATTTGTGTATTATACAGCAGGCTCTTTGTGCTCATTTCCAGAGAAGAAAAATTAAAGAGATACAACTCTTCTGTGTCAAATAGAAATATAAAATTGAGATGAATGTGCTTGAGCTGTGGAGGTCACCAAAGGTATACCATCTCTCTCAAATGAATGGAAGGCTTTCATCTGGTTCACCAAAAAAATTGTGTATTTCCTATTCTCCCTGGCAAACAACATCAAAAAAGAATTAAAGAAATTTAATTTAAATGTGAAATCAGAATAAATAAAATATAAAATATAACTTTAAAAATAAATGCAAGACCTAATGACCTGGAAATACATTCAGCAGAGAAAGCTTAGATTGTCATCCTGCCCTGGAGCATGTGCTAGTTCCCTATAAGATTCAATCCCTACTTTTTTTTATGTGTCTATGTACTATGCCCATTCTCTCCTGGGTTACAAATAAGGTGGTTATCAATAAGATGGTCAATTTATTTACTTTGAAACCTTTCTTCTCTTCTCAGAGAAGTCTAGGTAGGAATAGAACTCACAATCACTGACCTTTTTCTCAGAGAACTTGTTTATACATAGATTGAACCTTGCAAAATTACCTATATCCAATTTTTTTTCGATTTATAAAAGCAGAAAAGTCATGCCATCAGTTTCATGCACTATAGACTCAAAGGATATGGTCTTGGGAATGGTTGGAAACATAAAGTACCATGGGTAAGAGGAGATTTGTGTTTTGTTAATAAGTTTTTACTTCACCTCTTTAAAGTTTTTGTGTCAAAAAACCAAACACTTTTTTTCAGAACTCAAACCATTTTATGTGGAAGGAATTAAATTTGCACTAATGAAAAATGATAAGGATGCTCATACTAATCACTGCAGTTGACCTGTGACTCAACTGTACAGGAAGGTGCCACGGAAGTACAATTTCTAATCAAGTGAAGGAAACAACAGTTTTCTGCACACTGTGCTAGCTACGTATGTGCTGAACGAACGAGTTACTCCGAGGAGCGAGATCAGGCAGTCATCCACCATGTAACGTAGTTGGGCTTCAGTCCTCTCCTCTGAAATCCACACTCCTTCCCATGGATCTTGTGCAGACGGGTTGCAAAATGCTGAATGAATCTACAGAATGTGAAGAGCAGCAGCAGCTCACCACACTGTTGAGGATTTTTTCAAGCTCCTCTGCCCTCATCCCTCTTTCTGCTTCTCTCCCTTTCTGCTTTGGAATTTTCACTGGGATGAAACATTTGACACACTCTGAGAGCAAACACTGTGCTACATGAATTTCCTAATTTGAAAACCAGATGGCCTTTTCACTAGCCGCAGGGGAGAGGAAAAACAACTTATTATCAACTATTTCACTTGGCTTTTACTTTTCATTTCTAGTTTTTTTTTCAAACATGGAATTCCATTATTACCTGCTGTTGTACATGCACTTCCCAGGCAAATGTGTAAGCCACGAAGCAGGCTTCCAGCACGTCACTGCCTCCAAGAGCCATCTCATTTTCCTCCATGTTCACTCCAGTCCCTGACCCATTGCCCACAAAGGGGAAAGTAAAATATAATTCAAAGTGTCATCTGTATGACACTGGAATTATTATTTCAATATTTGTGGCTTAAAAAAAGCTCTAAATCAAGCTGAGGAAAAAATAAATGGAGAACATAGTAAACTATTTTCTGCCTCGCAGTACCAACATTCCAGAGGGATTTGTATTTAGGCAAATAAATGTGTTAGAGGGAACTTCTTGACTCAACTCTAATCATTCCGAGTTTGAAATAGTCCAACCAGTTTAAGCTGGATTTTCACTCTTTGTAGCCCATATGGCATTCCAAACATTTCTAAGCATTAGGATTACATCATTTTCTCATTTTTTCCCTTTAATACAAACAGCCATTATATTCCATTTTCGTGACCTTTAAATTCCTAATATCAAATCACCCAGCTGTTATTTCAATTTTTTTCAGTTGCTTAGAGAAGGAGATGCTGGCAGACCAGACCAATTTTCTTGAACATAAAATTGCAAGTCGACATAAGAGGGAATTAAATGCAGTCAAAGTACAATGAGCCCAACAGTTGGCAGCAGGCTGTATGTCTTTTCACAGCTGCAGCAGACAGTTGGTTCAGAGAACTCTGTTGCCATCTCCCTGCCAACATCATGGCCACGTTTGCATGCATCCTCCACAGTTCCTCTCAGCAAAAAGAGGCACTTCCATTTGCATTATAGGAATAGGTCTGCTGCAATCTCTCTTCCAGAAGTAAGTTCCATAGCTAATAACAATGATTTTTTTTTTCTGGAGAAAGATAATAACAACAACAATAACAACAACAACAACAGGATAAGAATACACCTACAGTGAATGCTATGGGCAGCATTTATACCCTGACCTTCCCTGCACCTTTTGATAAAATTACTTACTCCTGGCTACGAGGAGTGTTGGCGGCTTACTGCTGTCAGCTGAGACACTTCCTGGCAATTACCCTCAGCTGCCTCAACAAAGGTTATGCTCTTCTTGGGAACTCTCCACATCCAATGCCTCCTCAGTGAAGGAAGGATGAAGTGGCACCAGGGACTGGGGTCTCAATTACATCTGCTCCGATTCAACTCTTCCCTAAGCTTGATTCCATTTCTCTCACTGCCCCCACAGATACTTTTCCCAAGGATTCACCACAATAAGCCTCCAGCATGCAGAAATCAGACCCTCAGAATTAATTTCCTAGGGACATGATCTAGTACAAAAAGTAAATTTTCTACTCTTTCGTGTCTTTTAAGGAAACATCCAGTAGATTTCTATATATTAAAATAATTTCATAAGGACTTGGTGGGATTTTTTTCATAATTATGACAGCACAAGTCATAACCCAAAATTCTCAACATGCTACAGTATCTGTGCTTTCTAGAGTCCAATAGCACAATGTCCAGTGCCACATTGTTGGCCCAACTCCAGTTGGGAAGCAGTGTCAGTAGAATTCCTATAAAATGGAAGAAATTAAGATAGATAATAAAGACAGTTTATTCCTTAAATACAGGTATCAATTTCAAGTAACTCTCACTACACAAGGAAGATATTAACTGTAGCCATGGTGGGAGGTACAGCACTCACCTGTCCAAATGAGGGGGATATAAAGGAGTGTACAGTAAATACCAAGCTTTTTTGTATTTCTTTTTTTAATGCATTACATTGTATGTTTGTGCCAAAAGTGTATGAGGGTCATTTTGTCAGACTTACAAATGAACCCAAGTTATTCACGCTCTCCCAGAATGGTTTGATAGTAAGTCTGGGACTTACTGAACAACAAAAATTGAATAAAGGTAGAGTATACTCAGGAAACAAAAGGAACCTGGGTTGTCAAACTAAGTCTGAGCTAGTTGCCCCGGACTGAAATTCCCCAACTGACAAAATAATGAAGGTTCAGGATGGTAGGAAGTAACACCAAGGTCTTGTGCACTTTGGTTGTATGAATTCTGGTGCATAGTGTCTTATGAACTATACCTGTCCATAAGTGGATTAAAGAACTAGTCATGGATTAAATATCTCCTGATTTGTTTAGTGATATAACTATGAAATGCTAAAATAATGTAGAAATCGAGATATGAGGTTATAGTATAGGTGAGGAGCAGCTGAGCTGGAGATTGCCCGCACATGTGAGGCTGGAGCAAGGGCATCCCTGAGAACACGGAGCACTAGAGGTGAGCCATGTGAGCCAGTTGTTGGGACCAGAGCAAGGCTGGTCTGGCAGGTGTCTGCCCTTGGCGCTCCTCCCTGGTAGCTGCTGCAGAGAAAGCCCTGAGACTGTTTCACTCAGTGTTGTCAGCAAAACACTGAGACCTTGCACTTTTGACTCTGTAGCACGCCCCCCCTTGTACTGTGTATAAATGAAGATGGAGACTGTGTTGGTGGCAGACTGTTGCTGCCTGTCCATCAGACAGGTCGGGTCCCACCTGGTCCCAGCTTTCCTTTTATTACGTGTCTAGGTTTTTTTCTTAATCTCCCACCACCTCCCTCTCAGGACTTTGCTGGCTGCAGTGGTTGCTGCAAGTATATGCTTCAAACGTAGAGTTTTGTGCTAAATCTAACAGCTTTATGATTATGGAAATAATCAATTATTTTAAATGTTCCAAATGTTTTAAAGAATATGAAGATAATATTGCTTTTGATGTTTTAATTTGAAATGTTTAATGATACTAGGCATGTTTTTACTAAATAAAGGTAAGAATTTGATTAATTTAGTAATGTAAAAAACTGATTTGTCAGTTATAAATGTACATTTTCAAAATCCCTAAATTCATAGAAAGGCTTGTCACTACTTTTAAGTCTATCTTACTATATGCTTCTAGATGCAGTCATTACATAACTGTTTTAGAAAATTGGACTAAATTAGGCATATTAATTTGCTGAATTTATTAATTATTTGACCATAATAAAAACAAGTGTCTATGACTGCTCTTAGCTTAATAGTAAACTTACTAGATTTATAAACAGAAGAGCTGACAGGTAAAATTAAGATTTAAGAAAAGTTAAACTTTAGTATTTCCAACTTTAATAATAATACTAATAGAAACTGTGAGTGTTCTTTGTACTTCAGTTGTCAGAACTCCCAGAAGCTTCACTTTCATGACTCCATCATAGCAAACTTAAGTATTTTTGTTAGTATCTGCATGCTCTAAAATTTCCGAGTTGGCAGATTTTCTCTTGGCTCCTTTAAATACTTCCTTGATTATGTTTCCCAAGAGATGAAGCTCAACTATCCAGTAGGAAAGAACTGTGATTCTTTACTCAGTTCCCAGTGTGAGTCTCCACAGTACCAGTGATACAATTTATACTAAATAAAAGGATTAAATCGTGTACCTTTTCCTAAGAATACAATCTGTAAATTCAAAATGGTAATGAAAGACCTTACTCATAGCTCATGGTTTAGCTGATGCTCAATTTTGGGGCAGTGGAGGAATTCTCTAAAGCAGAACTTCTCAGATTTTAATGGATGTCTGAGTCACCTGAAGATTTTGTTAAAATGTAGGCCATGATTTCAGAAGGGGTGTGAGGGGCGAAATTCTTGCATTCCTAACAGCTTGAAGGGGATTTTCTATGCCCCTTCTATAGAAACTCTCTGTCAGTATCCCAGTTGATGTTTTGTGGATTAAAAAAAGTTAAGATTCTGTTAGGTATGGGAGAAAGGGAGCAATCATAAGTGCTAACCTAGACCTAGTTAACATTTTATATATCAATTATATAAGGTATAGCTGTTTTCCCATTTAAAGATTTGTTTGATGAAAGAGCAAATCAGTAATTTCTAATATCAATCAGGCTACTTTACTAGGAAATAAAAAGACATTACATTTCAAAGTGATAGTTTCATATATGCATGTAAGTAAATACACCAGTTCTTGATAATTAGGTAATGGAAGGCATATTCCTTTATTTTGGAAATGTACATAATGCAACCTGTAGTTCATAAACTTTAAAACATCTTTGAGCAGCATTTATTTGGTTAGTAAACCATGGTAATAATATGCTTAGATATCTCTCTTAACTAGGCAAGAAATGCTGATGAAAGTTTGTTTCTCAATCAACGCTAGATGGTGCTAAAATACAAGAAAACAATAAGTGTACAATTCCCTTTGCAGGATTCACTTAATGAATTAATTCCTAATCTTGCCCACTTTCATCCAAACTGTTCTAAATTTCTACAATCGATTAATGTACACATTTCAAAAGTTCAGGTTTTTTTTTCAAACTATGAAGCATTAGTAATCTACTAAGATTTAACATGCCATATAACCCAGTCTTTTTTTTTAAATGATGAACATTTGTGTGTGTGTGTGTGTGTGTGTGTGTGTGTGTGTGTGTGTGTGTTTAATTTTTAAATTACTTAAGGGAATATGAGTAGTCACAAAGTTTATTATCCACTGACACACAAAGGATGTTGTAAAAATGTCCCCTGGAGATAAACAGCAACCCTCTTTGATTTCACAAGCCTACTTCAAAGAAAGTTGATGAACTTTACCAGATAATTCCCAGAGATTATTTCCTGCCACAAGATACCATGGCAGCTCAGAGAAGCACTGCCTCTAAGCTGTACTAGTTCTTCCAATAAACTCTTGAGCCAGGGAGGGGTGACAAGACAGAAAAAAGATCAGCAAATTTCTAGTGAACACCTCATGAGTGCCTGTACCAGCAGCATCACCATAGAGTTTAAGTCCATCTTATTTTACACATTCTACCAAGCAGAGAATAATTTGGATGGAACCTACCTATTCTTCATATTTTATTTATACCTCATTAAGAATCAATTGAGGGTTAGAGATATAGCCCAGAGGTAAAGCACTTAGCTAGGTGCATAAGGCCCTATTTTCAATCCCCAGTTGGAAAAAAAATGTAAAATTAATATTGCAGGATTGTTCTCTCAAAAGGGCAAGTCCAATTCAGAATTCAGGATATTTGAGGAATAGAAAAATTTTAGAGGTTGTTATATTGATGACAGAACTCAGATCAAGAAATAATATGAGAATATAGAGTGCATGGAAGAGGAGATGGATAGGCAAAAATAGCAAGTAGGAGGACAGCAAAATGTAACAAAAGAGGCCGGGGAGATAGCTCAATGGAATAAGCACTTCCCTGGCAAACACAAAGGCCTGAGTTTGATCCCCAGTTCCGCAAAACAAAGTAACAAAATTCCTGATTTATAGTGTTGCCTTACATCATGCTGACCCACAGGTGTAACCCTGCCAAGATCTTTATATACTAATCTATACAAAACAAACAAAAAAAAAACATCCTGTAACACCCCACAACTACAATGTCCCTAAGCATTGATCTAAAAGAGGAATCTTCAGTCTAATGTGTCTGGGCTTCAGTTTTTATCTTTTATATAGTACGATATGTTTTTCTTTCTGGATAGACTTCTTTTCCCCCAGGTCCATGTTGATTAGTATGCCCCTTATTGTCTCTTTCAATAAACTGGTTTCCTCTCTCATCCTCTTTCTCTGTCTTGGAAATTTTGTTGACAAAATAAGGTTGTTTACTCTGCACAGTTTCATGTAGTATGGTTTTTGATGGATTCAACACTATTATGTCATTTTACACAGTAACTCTCTTCTGTCTATTGCCTTGAAACTGACAGATCTGGACACTAGATCATATTCAAGTTTCTTTTATCAGTGATAATTCATACATGACAACTCATGTATGCACTGTAGGGCTTTGTTAAGAATTGTATGTAATTGTCTTTATCTTTGTGATTTTTTATTGGCCAGTAATAATCACTGCCACTAATCATTACATGGATGTTTCTACAGTCCACTGACACACAGTCTCCAAATTTTTCAACAATACCCTCCATACACATGCTTCTACTTCTAGCAATCACTGGTCTGTTTTCTCCTCCTGTATTTCAGGGGTTTTTTAGAAAACATTTCAATGGAATCACATGCTGTGTCATTTTCTGTGACTGGCTTACGTGATGTGATATAATGCTTTTGAGACTTACTCACGTTGTATACATAAACAGAACATTCATTCTATCAGTAAGTAGTATCTTTATAGACTTTTCATTCTTATTAACATTTACCAATTGTACAAATTAATGGAATTCACTGTAATAGTTCCTCCCATATCTACCTAGTATATTGACATATCCATCTACCCTTTTATGCCCTCATTGTCCCAATTCTCTCCTTTCCATGCATCCTTCCCTGTCTCTAATAATCGCTGTGCTACACTAGGGTTGTCCTCTTATTCTCTCTCTTATTTTCATCTCCACATACGAAAGAATTTGCAATACTTGTCTATTTGGTTTATTTTGTTTAATATAATATCTTCCAGGGCCACTCATTTTGCTTCAAATGACAGGATTTTAGTCTTCTTTATGGGGATGTATATGCCTTTGTGTTATATAGCATGTTTTCTTTATTCATCATTGGTGGGCACCTAATTGGATTTCATATCCCAACTACTGCAAATACTGCTGCAATAAACATGAGTATGCAGGTATCTTTTCTGTGCATTGACTTTACTTCCTTTATAGATAGATGAAAAGCTGGGATGATATGATAGTACTACTTTTGTGTTTTTAAGGAACCTCCCTACTGTTTTCCATAATGGCTGCACTAACAATTATGCACTAACATATTCCCATCAACAATGCCTAAGGGTCCTGTTTTTCACCACTTCTGCACCAGCAAATTTTTAAAATAGCCATTCTAACTGGGGTGAGATGATATCTATTTGATTTGCATTTCCTCTGTGATAGTGTTCCCTAGTAATTGTGAGCATTTTTTTCCATATATACAGTGGTTAATTTGTATTTGTTGTTTGGGGAAATATCTATTCAGATCATTGCCCTGTTTTTATTAGCTTGCTTATTTCTTATTGTTTTGGGGATTGGGAGGAAGCTCAGTTCTTTTGGGGGGGTTAGGGAAGGGTCTACAGGGCATTCAGGGTCTCACTACTAGATCGCACTTGTAGTGATCCACCTATTTACAGCCTCCCAACATCTGGGATTACAGGTGTGTGCCACCATGCCCAGTCTCAATTGCTGGCTCAGTGTCCCCCTTGGGGTGGAGCCAGCATTAAAATTCCCTGGATTTTTTCTCTGTTTGTTTGCTTTTTGACACTGGGACTCAAACTCATGACTCGGCACTTGTTGGGCCAGGCTGATGCTGTGCCTCTAAGCTAAGTCCCCGCTTCCGCCAGCTCTTAGGAGCACCACACCCACCTCCCATTGCCTAACACTCTTAGTTCATATCAGAATCGATTGACTGAGCTACACAAGGCCTGTGAAGTAGCTACCCATTGAGCCAGGGCACTGGAATATCTGTGGGGTCGCAGCAACAGGAAATGCAGGAATTTGTAACCACTAGAGCAAATTCAGACAGCAGTTTCCCTCTCAGGGTGACCTCCCGGGCACCATCACCCCGGAAGTTCACTGGAAGATGCAGCAAGTTTCTTTTCCACAGCCAGACGCCTGCAGATTCATCATCTCTCTAGGCTGCAAGCCTGCAAGGGCTGAGAAAACTGCCAATAGTTAGGGCTGTCCACTTCTTCCCAGTTTTCTGGGGTTTTCTCTTCTATCCTTATCCCCATGGAGAGCAGACTCCCCATTTGCAAGCTGTGAAGTTGGGGTGCAGAGGATAAGATATTTTGTTTCCCTTGCTAGGCTGCTGTCCCAAGTCTCCGAATTTTTCAAGGTTTCCATTTCTCTAATATTCAATTCCAGGCTGTTCAGCAGTAACTGACTTCAATACGCAACCAACCACCTGTTGATTTTTTTATGAGTGGAACAGCAGGTAAGCGCTGCATACCTTTATTCAGCCGTCTTGTTTGCCTAAAGCTGATGGACACGCGGGTTGTTTCCCGCTTGGAAATACTGGGGGCCTCATTTCCAATACATGGTCGTTTTTCTTAATATAATAGCTTTTATGCTTATCTTTCATTGTGTTCTTTCCTTCTAGCACAGTTTTATTTCCTGGAAATATTATTTCTATTTCCTGAGTGGTTGTCTTTAACCTTTTTTTAAAAAAAAACTTCTTTCTGTTTAATGATCATACCTGAGTTTTTAATTCAAATTTGTCCTTTTGTTTCATTGCTTCTGGAATTTTTTAAATTGTTTTGGCCTGAACTGGAAGCATTAAACAGTATTTTCACGTGTTTGTTTGCATATTCTGGCCTATTTAACTATCTCTAAAAAGAGCTTTTTTCTTTTTTAAAAGTGATTATTTTGTGATAATCAACTTCAGATATTGCTCATTTTTTCACTATTTCTGTGGCTACTAATAATACTTTCAAGGGCATTTTCAATTACAAATAAGATACGAAAACTTATGAACAAAAGATACAAAACTAAGCATAACATTAGCAACACATATGATTATACACACTCTGTCATCTGCAGTAATGTTATTACTGTCCACAAATTTTATGAAGTCAGTATGTATTTATTCTTAGTTTACTGAAAATCAGAGTTGAAAAGTTTCTTCAAGTTTACAGTAAAACAATATTGCAATTTTAAATTTCTAATAACTATACTTTATATAAATATGTAATTAATTAGAATAAAGATTAATATTCTCACTTGAAGTTGTTCTCTTTTTCCAAGTTTACTTTTCCCTGATTTGGGTTCCTTTTAAAAGTAGAAGCATATTTGAAACATTTCTGACCATAAATATTGTCTTAGACCAGTAAAAGAGTTACTAATGTGAACAAGTTAATTTTTATATACTTACATATATTTTCCAGGATTTTTCATTCATGTTAACTTGCTAGCAAGTAGGTAGGTGGAATAAGATGCAATCTTTGATCATTGAGGAATATCTATAGTCAAACTGAAGGGCCCCTCAGTGCAAAATAAATAGTACTGTGTTGCTGAAATGATGGCCGGGTCCATCTGCAAAGCTGGGGAAGGGGGCCTCAAGCTAGTGAGCAGAAAGGTTTCAGTTCTCTGTTCTGGCATTTCCTGAGTCTCAATCATACAATTAGGATATACAGCCTGTAGGCAGACATGAAAATGTCAACAGGAACAATTCAGAAATGTCATGTTAGTGACACAGATGAAAAAGCCTGTGGTCTGAAAAGCCTTGCCTGTGTCGCTTTACCAGGCACCTGAACACTTAGCAGGTCAGTTCCAGTAGCACAGAAAGAATTTCTAGTGTGTTAATCACACAAGTATCTTTCCTTTGGTTTCCCTCTGTCACCTAGTACTGTTCTGAAGTCCCTGAAATTGATCCTAGATCAACAAGAAGCTCCACAGCACTTTGGGGATGTGTGTGTGTGTGTGTGTGTGTGTGTGTGTGTGTGTGTGTGTGTATGCGTGTGTGTGCATGTCCTGCCTGTTCTGGCACTTGGTAGGGAAAGGCACATTCTCACCATATTTGCTGTATAGGAAATTCTCAATTCCTCCAGCCAAGGTTTTGATCCTGAGCTTCATCCACTCCATATCAGAACAATGTAAAGAATGAGCAGTGAAGCAAATAAAATAGGAATCAGAATCCTTGTAACTGTCCGATATTGCTAAAAATGTTTATTTCCAGAAAAACTTTATACCTGTCCACTCCGATGAATTGATCAAAAGCTACCCCTTCTATACTGAATTCCCTCAGGCTCTATTCAGTAGATGATAAGGCCCCTAATTATACAATAATTCAGTGGTCCTCAGACCTTGTTATCACTAAGAAACCTCCTTTTTTGTGATCTCATTATATCTAATCCTTTCACACAATAACCCCCTTGCTTTGAAAGAGCGTGTCTGTTGGATAAACTAAATTTCTTCAGAAATGACTAATTTTCCTTCCACTTAGTAAGTGACAAATATAAATGCTACTCAGAGGCCTGGAGTTCATTTACCAATACATAAGAAGTATTAGGGTATTTTTTTAGTGTATGTGGTACAGGGTCTCACTATGCAGCTTGGACTCATAGTGATCCTTCTGATTTCAGCCTCCCCAGCACTATGATTACAGTCATGCGCCACCATGACTGGACTTAGTCACCAGCTCAGCACATCCTGCGGGCAGGGCCAGAGGGGCATGGTCCCTGCACTTGCCAAAGCAGGCACTTAATCCACTGAGCTATCTCGCTGGCCCAAGAAGTATTAGTTATTTTATGAATGTGATATAATTACAGACAGAAAGCTATTAAAAAGTCAATCTGTGAAGCCGTATCATGGATAAATATATAATTGCCAGTAAGTATTTTAAAGTTTCAAAAGTAGTTTAAAGATAGCCGTCTATTAGAGTATCCCAGATCATTCATATTTTCCATATTAAATTTATTCAAAATCTTTCAACCTTGCATATTATTTCTTTTTCTTAGGCAAAACAATTCTTCAAGGAAAATGTATATAGTGATTAGCACTAAAGAATAGCAAGTCCATTAATGGTTATATTTGAGGGTCCACAAACAATGATTCAATTCTCCAATGGTGACCAGCCCTATCCGCCACCCTTACATGTTACAGTTTATGACACCTATTTTGAGATGGATAGTTTGACATTGGACAAGCCATTGTTGAACCACAGCATAATCTTCACACCAACAAAATTACTTGTTCTAATTTGAGATCATAGTGTTTTGCTGCTGCAACCATTAACATCAGTTTGAGGTAATAATTAAGTGATTAATTTTTAAAGTCTTGCTATCTGCTACATATTTTATCAGTTGATACTAAAACAAAAATCTTTTTCTTTTTTGTATTTTTTAAGGAAGAGTCTACAGGGTGTTCAGGATCTCATGACTAGATCAGACTTATAGCAATATGCCTGTTCACAGCCTCTGAAGAGCTGGGATTATAGGCACACATCACTATACCCAATCCCAATTGCCCCAGGGGCAGCTGGCACTGCAGGCCTGGACAAATGGATCAGATCCCTATCCCCTGTGCCTGCTTTCAGGTGCTTTAATTCACTGAGCTGTTTGGTCAGGCCAAAAAAAACAAAAAAACTCTTTCTTATTCTTTTTTTTCTGATGTGCAGATTGCACCCAGAGCCTTCACACTGAGCTACTGAGTTACATCCTTCTTTGTTTTTTGAGGCAGGATCTTGCTATGTCAGTAAGTTTGCCAGGGTGGGCTCAGACTTGTATTCTTCCTACCCCACCTCCCAGAGAGCTGAGACAGTGTACCACCAGGCCTGGCTTAAACAAAAACACAGAACATGTTTACTTTGAAAACATTTGGATGATTTGTTTAAAAAGCATTACAACTTACTCTATATTTTTGTTTTTGTAAAAAAAAATTATTTTTAATTCCTTATTATTTAAATTAAACTATAACTATAATTTTGGTAATATGAAGATAAATGTTCTCCTTTCTACAACTTGAAAGATTTGCCAAATTAACTATAATAGCACTAGGGATATGCAAAGTACTATAGGACTGGTCACCCTTCAAATTAAAGTATAAAGAATATTGCTTTCCATGTAAAATATCATGAAAACATTCAGACTTCCACGAACCTTATTGGCATCAGCACTACTACTGTATGTGCTTTGTAATCAAATATATTCAAGCTTTCATCAAATCTTAGTCACTTCTAATACTCATATAGCTGCCTTTTTCCAGCAGTGATGTCCCTCTGCCACTAAAAATGAAGAAACAAAATAAAATACTCTCAATTCTTTAAAAAAAAAAGGGGCAACTATAGATCAAAATCCCCACAGCTGTCCCCTATTGGCATCAACATGGGCTTTCCAGAGTGCATTACCACTTCTCACCAACCCATCTTATCTAGATAAATGGAGAGTCAGTAGATTTAGCCACTTGTTTAGGATTTATACTTCCAATACTTCTAAAGTAGGTTTGACGCACACTATATTATATAATTCAAAAATACAGTAGACATAAAAAAATAGGTCAGAGTGGATATAAAGGAAATACATAGGATAAGATATATAGGTTCTATCACCTTTTCCCCCTAGTGAAAACAACACAAAGGAAGACATATGTGTTGTGAGCCAGTTTTGCTGTTAAATTGGCAGAAAGCACATATATTTTCAAATTAAGTTTCAAGAAGAATTTTGGGGATTTTGAATAAGCCATGCTTGATAAAAATTTGAAAATAATACTGAAATAGCGTTCCAATGGATAATTCTTAGGGGTTTTGTTTGTTTGTTTTTGTGTAGGGTCTTACTACACAAGCTTGGACTCATAGTGAACTCCTGACTTATGCCTCCTAGCACTGGATTTACAGGCATGTGCCATCATGCCCAGGCCACTAATGGATAATTTTTACATCAGTGACATCATGCTATTGAATTGCTGCAGGTTTAAGAAAAAGCTTTTTCTTATTGCGGACACAATGTCCAACATCTATAACTTAAAAAAGAAGTTTAGTTTGACCCACGGTTTACAGAGGGTTTGATCCACGTTTAGTGAGCTCCAGTGCAGGATAACATGGTAGAAAAGCAGAGCAGAGGAGGAGCTATTCCTGCCATGGCAGCAGGGAGGAAGCAGAGCATCAGTGCAGGAGTCAGGAAGGGAGAGATGACCTTTCACTTTACTCCCACAGTGACCCATGTCTTCTGACTATGTCTTACCTCCTAAAAGCAAGTTAACTATAATGCTTTTATAATTCACTCAGCTTCCAAAGGTCCCTCCCATGACTGCATGAGACTTTAGGGGGGCATCTAAATATGACATTTTGTCCCTAGCTTCAAAAGATTCATGCATATCCCTTTATGCAAATTGTATTTTGTTCATCTCTAAGGGTCACCAAAATCCTAACAGTTCCAATATAGCTGAAAAGTCAAATTCAAAGTGTCTTCTGAGACTTAAGGCAAACTCTTAGCCATGAGCCTCTGTAAATATCAAAAGAAGTTAAACTCTCTCAACTATAATGGCACAGGGTACACATTTCCATTTCAAAAAGGATGACTAGATTGATAGAAACTAACACACCAAAAACAAGACCAAATCATAAAAGAAAAAAATATTACATTTTGTTGCTCCATGTTTGGCACCGAGGACAAATTGTGAGCTGTGAAATCCCCGAAGGGGTTGGAGGGCCCAACTGCCAGAGGTTTTAGCCCTCGTGGCTTCTACACTGGGCTGGTTCTGCTCATTCTTTACAGTTTTCCTCAGACATTCCTCATTCTTGGTTTCTCCAACTTACCAGGGTCTCCACTCCACTTTCAGGCTTTCTCACAGTGTCACACAGTGCCCTTTCAGGGACATACTGCCTGGTTTCACAGTCCTTCTTCTGAAATTGAATGGAAGCCTCTATAACTCCAAACTCTTCCATTCTACATTTCTATAAAACCATGTAGATTACACCAAGGTCTGCTGCTGGCTCATGCAATAGACGGACCATTTTGCATCATGACTGCAGGGACCTCTGAGTGCCTGGACAGCTAAGTGCTGTGAATGGAATGCAAAAAGTCGATATCCCGTGTAACCTTTCTGAAAGAGGTACCTTGGTGCTCTCTTCTTAAAATTTTATACCCTCTGATACAAAGTATTTGGCTTCTCTTCTACAGTATCTTTGCAGAAACCAAGCTCCTCTCTGATCCAACTTTATAGGAGTTTCATTTTTGGTGAAACTCAAAACTAAAAATCACCTACCTATGTCATTTTTTCTTGATTCTCAATACTGAGCTAGCTAAAAGCACCCCCAGCAGTATCCATGCCATAGCCTGCATACTGGGCTGTCTTGAAATTTCCTCTGCCAGATTAATTGATGCCAGTCCTTCATCAAAGTCTCAAGGCATGACAAAAATTAGACAAATTTTCTCCTAGAGTATAATACATATGACCTGGAGTCCAACTGCCAGTAGAGTCTTTACCATTTGCATGTTTTTTAGCATTCTGCTCTTCTTAGCTCCAACAAGAATCTCCCATCAAGTTCAGATGACAGCATTCTAGGGCCTCTGCTGCTATCTCTAAATCTTTCTAAACTCCTTCCAGGGACTTGTTATAGCAATGACTCCATTCTTGATACTAAAGTATGCCTTAGTCACTTTTCTCGTCACTGGGACCCAATATCTGATACTAACAACTAAAAAGGATTAGAATGGTTTATTTTCATTCACAGTTTGTAGAAGTCTCAGTCCGTGTTCAGCTGGCTCCAAGACAGAATAGCATGGCAGAGGGGCATGGTAGAGAAAGAGCCGCTTATTTCATAGCAGCTGGGAGGAAACAAATCATCAAGGGAGAAGTCAGGAAGGAAGCATAACCTTTCAGATCATGCTCACCGTGACCTGCCTCTTCTGATCAGCCTTAGCTTCCAAACAGCAAGTCAGCTAGAATGCACCTATAATCCCATCATCTTCCAAAGTTCTCACCTATGATCACATGAGGCTATAGAGGAACATCTAGATATAAGCTGTAGCACATGCAAACCCATTTTAAATGAATAAAAAGAAGAAGAAGCAATTGAACATAAAGAAGCACTTTTTTTTGGAAAGTAACTCTACCCGACATAAATCTCTTTATGTGCTTACATATATATTATCAGCATCTTTTCACCACAGGTATTTGTCATCATTTATCTTCTTCTTGATCCACTACTGCAAATCATTAGTACTTGTGCTGTGTTACTTCAATTTCTACCACTTTAAAGTTGAAAATATCAGGAAGTACAAGGCCACGTATTGCCACACACCCTGTGATGTAGGAACCAGATGTGCTCATATGAAAAAAAGAAAAGTAATGTTACCCCCAGAAACTTTGAAAGTCTTTAGTCTCCTTCAGAAGGACAAATACACTCACTTGGATGTGTTTCAAGCTAACATTAAAACAAAAGCCATCCCACTTCACTAAATATCATTGTCTTAATGCGTCCACATTTATAATAAATGATGTGCTTGAAGGCAGGCTGCCCTTTCCGACAAAAAAGTCTTCAGAAGTCATGTTCCCCTCATCATCACATTACCATTCCAACACTAAAGAAGATCTAGGACTTTCACCTTACAACTAACAAAGGGTTTCATAATATGAATTTCAAATACATCTGTAGCACTTTCTTTTTTTTAAAGGATTCACATATATGATTTCATTTGTGACTCACAACTACCAAGTAAGGGAAGTCAAGTAAATGCTATTATTCCTATTTGAACAGAAAAATCAAGTAACATTGCCGAGGTCAATGAATTGTTCCACTGCATACAAATGTTGTCTCATAATCAACTAAGGGAATAAACTGTACAGTCTCTACAAGGAGGCTGAGAAATATGTACTAAAACATACCAAAATGTACCAAATCCAAAATAAAATATTTTAGACAACTGTACAAAAATATATACTAAAAACAAAAATCATGACAGATTTTGTAAAAGAGGAAAATAAAAGCAACCCATATGTCCCTCAATAAGACACTTGAAAACTCAATTATGCAATGCCCAGGCAGTGAAATACCAAGAAGCATTAACAATGACAGTGCAGAACTCTAGTTAATATGATGGAAATCTGGCACAACTTGTGTTGGAGTTAGACAAAAGATATAGAGGAAGAAAAGCTAAGACAACAATTATTAGAAGTTTGGAATTATAGAAATGGTCTTTGATGCTCTCTAGGACAGTTGCCATTAACTACAATTAAAATGTTATCAGAAGGAATAAGAAAAAGAATTTTTTAAGTTTACCTTATTTGAATTTAAATAGCCATATGGCCAATAGCTACCATATTGAACAGTGTAGTAGACAGTTATTTTATGTGTAATTATGCAAGCAGAAAATTATATCAAATCAACATAAACAGCAGAATCAACAGTCTGTAACTAGGAGACAACCAGAAGCCAGAGGATTAAATTAGTCAGTAAGAGATTTACTTGAGATCTGCCATGCCTGAAGCGTGAGGACCTGGCACAAGTTTTATATGTGTGGTTTCCATACCTGGGCATGATTATACTAATTTGGAAAGCTTATTAGGTGCCATCCACACACTAGCAGTTTTATGCCAAGAATGCTGTCTTCTGTGCCATCACTGCACAATAAACCAGAAAAACAGGGAGTAGACTGAGGAAGCAGAAAATTGAAATTGTTGGGGCTGGGGAGATGGTTCAGTGGAATAAGTGCTTCCCTGAAAAGCAAGGGCCTAAATTCAATCCCTGGCTCTGCAAAAAAAAAAAAAAAAAAAAAAAAAAAAAAAAAAAAAAAAAAAAAAAAAAAAAAGAAAGAAAAGAAAATTGAAATTGGAATATTGAGAATGGGGCCATATCATTTTGAAGGGATAATTAACTGTTCAACACATTGAAATAGAAACCTCATGTTCTCTATTTATAAGTTTTGATTACATCAAAATATAGTGAATTACAACAAAATCTTATTTTCTCATATATAAACTAGTATAAAATTTAGTCTTTGGGAATCATATGTACTAATTAAAGGCTAATTTGACTTTTTTTTAACCCGTACCAAACAGGAAGAATGTTTGTTGGTCTGTTTATAGGTATTTCCAAACTTCGATCAATTTGCAAATATAAAATATTTTTCTCTGAGTCAATCAATGTTTTTCACTGCCAGATTGTGACATTAATGAACCATAATGAAATCACTTGCCTCAGTGGCATTTCTCTCAATATTTGTTTATTAATAAGACAATAATAATTTGGTTATTAATAATAGTTGACTGTTTCATATAAAAGTTTTTATATAGATAGATTTACAGAAGCTTTTTTCAAAGATTGAATTGCCCCAAATAAATATGTTTAATAGTGAAGCTATAACTTACCAAAGTCTTCAATTATTTGGAAGCCTCCATTTGATTTTTTAGAAGAAAAAAGTAAGATCATTTATCAAGATTATTAGTCAAGAAAAGGGGCCAGCCAAATAGCTCAGCAGATTAAAGTGTCTGCAAGCAGGCCCAGGGCCCAGGAGTTTGATCCCTGGGCCTGCTAGGTCAGCCCCAGCCCCAGGTGTGCTGAGGTGAGACTGGACACAGTGGCGCGCACCTGCAATCCCAGCTCTTGGGAGGCTGTAATAGGCGGATCACTACAGGTCTGATCTAGTAGTGAGACCCTGAACACCCTCTAGACTCTTGCCTAAGATAAAAAAAAATTAAAATATCAAGAAAAGATAGGGAAAGGACAAACTTTCAGTATACAGCTGTTAATACATCTATATCTATGCACCCTATTATGTGAAAATGATGTCCCAAGAAATAATTTTTAAAACTGCAATATCCTTAATCCTGAAAAGATTTAGGAATATTTAATACTCACCATGTCAAAAGTATACTAACTGTATAGGAGATATGTTTTAGCATGATGTATAGTCGAGTTTATTTTTCATTCTTTTCTATTAGTTACAAATTTCAAACAAAATATATCTTGTTCCTTGTAGGCCTTGTTAATTAAGGTTATATTTTATTGTGTTTTAATAAATAAAAACAAATTATAGAAGATGATATATTATAATTGATAGTACATAAAGTTGTAACAAATCAAACACACATCGATTCACACATTTCTTCTAAAGAATAATCTTCCTTATAGCCGGGGAGATAGCTCAGTAGAATAGGTGCGAGCTCATTTCAGTATTACGAGCTGGTTGTCACTAAACAGACATTATATTTTCTTTACTATCAATGTACTTCTAAAAAAAAAATTTCTGAGACACCTTGAGCTAAATGAGCCACCATCCAGAAAAGGGGATGGGATATCCCATTATGTCCTGTACTAGCGATCTTCATACCTTACAAATCAAGGTAAAGCAAGTGGTTTATTGGCAAGGTTTCTTTTAGCAGTCTTTGCCTTCCAGCTATCCCTTATGAGACTAGAACTTTTTCTTCTGTTAAAAAAAAAAACTCTTCTAGAAGTACTGCAGTGGTGATAGTGAAGGTAGTAACTGGGATAGCACCACTTTTTCTTGGCCTGCTCCCAGCAGCACAAGAAAGAAAATAGGACACAGGAAGTCAGCACTCTCACAATCCTGCTACCAACAATGTAAGTTGGGAGAGAGAAGTGGGATGAAAGCATCCTTTGGTTGTCTCGGTAGGAACAGCAGGGGCAGTGAGATGGCCAACAGCACTCCCCCTGTTCTGCTCCAGCAGCATGAGAGAATAAATAGAAATGCCAGAATAGTGGAACAGAGGAGATTATGCAAGGGCTAGGAGAGGCCAACTGTACATAGTAAAGGGCCCAATAGTAGGCTGTCTCTGTCTGAGGGCATCACAGCGACTAGGAGAGGAATGCAGAAGCAAACAGAGTAAGGAAACACGAAGGCAATATTTAGTCCCCATATTTAGAGTCCAAGGTCACCCCCATATCCAGCAGTGATCCTACTGCAGATTTGGTGGAGTAAGCACAGCTTTGGTCTTCAACGAAGACACTACCACAGAATTGTGAACACAAGAATTTTTATTGTGTATTGTTTATTTTGGTAGCTCTTTTTCTGTATCTTTTGTACTGTTGTTGTTTAGGGTTTTACAATGACTGCTCATGTTGTTTTGCACATCTCTTTTCTCTCCTCAACCTTCTTCCTTCATTGCTGATATTTTTATGTGAATAAACATTGTCTCTAGTCTTTCTGGTTTACTTTGATATTGTTTTGCTTTCTCATTCATTCTTTTCCTCCTGTCCTCTTCTCTAGTTTCCCAAAGCTTCAGTGATCATCCTTTGTCCTTCTGCCTTGCTTCTGTTATATCTATTTATCATTCTATTTTTTCCTCTATCCCTCATAAGTTTCTTCTGGTAGGGTAAAATAACCCTACTAAGGAGAATCTCATTTCACAGAAGTTCCTGATTCATATTGGATTTTGTTGTACAATGGTAGGATTTGTTTCTATGATTAAAGGTACCAGTACTGCTGGGGAGATGGCTCAGTGGAATAAGTGCTTCCCTGGCAAGTGCAACAGCCTGAGTTCAATCCCTGGTGCTTCCAAAAAAAAAAAAAAAAAAAAAAAAAAAAAAAAAAAAAAAAAAAAAAAAAAAAAAAAAAAAAAAAAAAAAAAAAAAAAGAAAAAAGAAAAAAAGAAAAAAAAAAGAAAGATGCCAAATTAATAGTTAGTTTCTAAGCTATGCTTGATGCTATTATCATTGATAATTGTAATACTTTAGCCAGGGTGTCATGACTGTTGTAATCAGTTATTCTAATGTGTATGACAATGTAGGGAGCTGCTTAAGCTATATATAAATCACACATGTGGGGCTGGATAAATGCTGATCCCAACAACAAAGAGTGCCTGAGGTGAATCACATGAATAAGCTGCTCCATCCCCAAGAACACAAGGCACCCTGACACTGCCATGCAAACAGGTTGCTAGGCATAGGAGGGGTGTCATGTGACAGCAACCTGGAAAATGTATGAACAAATGCACTGCAGTGATTGAGCAGTCCCTTTTCTCCCATCTGGAGAGAAGGCTCCTCCTGACCTCAGCTTTCTGTATTCTGACTCTTATTTTTATTTCTTCATCCTCATACTGTCCTTTACCCTGGTGTAAAGTACAAAAATGAGGTATATAACATGGGGCCATAATAATAAGTTGAACTGTAAATGGCTACAGTCAACAATTTCTTCAGATAACTCACTATTATTGTGGAATGCTGGACTGTGTTGGATTGTGTCGCCGAGTTCAGACACCTAAATTGGTTTAATGGTAATGGGGTTCTCATCTTTGTCAGGTCTAGACAAAAAAAAAAAGGGTATACAAGGGAAGAATCATGATGTGTGTGTGTTAACAGTAGAGTTAGGATAAATATGCTGTGCTTCTGCAGAATTCTATGAGAAGCAAGATTTGCACTAATAGTTGTTGGACAAGATATTATGTCAGCTTCTAGTACCATGAACAACCACTAGGGAGATAACAAGGTAGAAAGTATTAATTTTTGAATCTGTGATATAATTTAGCTATAAAAAATAAAATAAGTATATAGCTACACTCTCTTCATTCACTGATTAGAGACATATGCTATAATAATGTATGTAAGTATAATATCATGTTACACCTTGTACAATACTAAAACATTACAAAAACAGTTTGCAATGTATTAATTTATCAAATCTGTCCTGTTAATTTGTCTTGAAACTGTCTCATTGCTATTTGTTCTTCAATTAAAATAAATACATAAATAAATAAATAATCAATGGAGAAATGAGATACTTCCAGTGCAAACAACAACTGAAAAAAATCCATGACCACAAAAGCAGCTCTCTAAAATGTTATGAAGAAGATTGAGAAAGAGGTAATACAGAGTACAATTTGAAGAATAACAGGAAGAATCTACCAGACAAGGCAAGAAGTTAAACACAGGATGTAAGTTAACCAACACTAGACAAATAGTATGACAAGAATAAGTCAATGCATACCAATTAGAACCATCAATGTAAATTGTCTTAATTCACCAGTACAAACAAACAGACTGGCAGAAAGAATCCAGAAGCAAGTACCAACAATAAACTGCTTACAAGAAACACATTTAACTTCAAAAAAAAATTCATAGGCTGAAAGTCAAAGGGTGGACAACAGTATTTCACTAACAGAAACAAGAAGAAAATCTAGGGTAGCTTTCTATTTACATACAAAATAAACTAAGTTAAAACTGATGAAAAGAAACGAAGATCACTACATACTTGTTAATTAAGGTAACAATATAAGAGAAAGCGATAAGAATAATAAATATGTAGCCACTAAATACTACTGAATCCAACCATACAAAATATTACTGAACATGAGAAATAACACAATTATAATGGTGGACCTCAATATCTTACTAACACAAAAAGACATATTAACTAGACAAAAATTAACAAAGAAATATCAAAGCTGAGCTAAACCTATGAGCAAATAGACTTAGGAGATGTCTATAGAGTTTATCAGACCACATCAGAATACACTTTCTTTTCATCCAAGTATGAGCATTCTCTGAGATAGATAACATTCTAGGTCATACAAGCTGTTTAAGTAAATGCAAAAGAAAATAAATACTATCAGATCATGGTGCAAAAGTTTAGAAATCACTGGCCAAAAGCCCCACAAAAACTACATAAACAGCATAAATTAAATAATACCTTTCCAGAAAATCAATGCATCACAGATAAAATTAAACAAGACACTAGAGGTTTTTCAATTAAACGATAAGGCCAACGCAACATACCAGAACTTATGGGATACAATAAAAGCAATCTGAGGAAGAAAACTTACAGTAGTGAAAATATATAGTTGACAATAAAGTAAGCTCAAAAAAAACCAACCTAATGCTGAACCTCAAGCTACTAGAAAAACAAAAGTAAACCCAAAGCACACAAGAAGCAAATGATAAATGTTAACACAGAACTTAATACAATTGAGACTAAGAAACAATACAAAGAATCAGTGAATCAAAGAGTGGGTTCGAGGACCAGGAAGGTGGCTCAGAGGCATAAGTGCCTACCTGGGAGGCACAAGGTCCTAAATTCAATCCTTAGTACCCCTCCGCCAAATAAAAGAGTTTGTTTTTTGAGTGAGTACATAAAATTGACAAATTCCTACACAAACTTATCAAGAAAAAGAAAAGACTCAAATCCATGCAATTAAGAATGAAACCATAAAGGATCATGCAGAAATACAGAGTATCAACACTACATAAAGAACCTGTACTCTAATAAGATGGAAAACAAAGAAGAAATGGGCAGATTCCTAGATACATATGAATTACCAAAGCTTAATCAAGAAGTCATAAAAATTTTTAATACCTAATATGAGTTAATGAAATTGAGGATATAGTTTAAAACCCACCAAAAAAATAAAAAGCATAGGTCCTAACTGATTCATGCTGATTTCTACAAGAAATTTAGAAAAGATCTGATGTCACTACTCCCCAAAACTTTAAGGAAATTTAAAAGGAAGAAATACTCCCAAAGTCATTCCTTAAAGCAAACATTGCCCTAATACCAAAAGGTGAGAAGGATCCAACCAAAAAAAAAAAAAGAGAGAACAATAGGTCAATCTCCCTAGTGAAAGTAGCCTCCAAAATCTTCAGTAAGATACTGGCAAACAAAATGCAGCAAACCATCAAGAAGATCATGCACCTTGCCTGAGATGCATTCATCTCAGGGATACAGGGATGGTTTAACATATGCAAATCAATGAATGTATTGTGGTATATCAACAAAAATCACTTGATCATCTCAATAGATGAAGAAAAGCATTTGACAAGATCCAGCATCTATTCATGATTTTAAAAAACTAAATTGGACTATGTGATCTTTACCTCAATCTGATAGAAGATTCCAAAACTGTACTAAAAGACTCCTAGATGTAATAATAATATTTAACCACATGGCTGGATACAAAGTCTATGCTCAAGTCAATAGCCTTCCTGTACACAAATAACAAACTTACTGAGAGAGAAAGTGGGGAAACCACACCGATGCTTCACAATAGCATCCAAAGCTTTAAATGCTTAGATATCAATCTAACAAAGGAAGTAAAAGAACTTTACACTGAAATCTACAGTACTCTGAAAAAGATGATCAAAGAGGACATCAGAAACTGGGAAGATAACAATGTAAAAAAGTATTAATTATTGAAACTGTACTATAATTCAGCTTAAAAAATATGTATACAGCTACATTCTCTTAATTCATTGAATAGAGGCATCTGTTCTAGCAGTGTTTGTAAATAGAATATCATGTATGCACCTTGTACAACAAAAAACCACTATGAAAACAATATGCAATGTATTAATTATTGAATCTGTTTTACTAATTTGATTTGAAACTGTTTCATTGCTATTTGTTCTTCAATAAAATTATGGAAAATAAAAAAAAAACTGGAAAGATATCCCTTGCTCTTAGGTAGGAAGAGACAAAATAGTAAAGATGGCATTATTACCAAAATTATTATACAAGTTAATGTAATCCCTAACAAAATACCAATAGCATACTGCATAGAATTACAGAAAACAATTCTGAAATTCGTTTCTGACCATAGGATACCTAGAATAGTGAAAGCAATTCAGAGCAACAAAGACAAGGCAGGGCCATCAGAGTCTTTACTTGAAATGATACTATAATGCTACTGTGATTGTCTCAGTTACTCTTCTCTCTTTCCTGGGACAAATATCCCACACTCAAAATTAGGGAAGGAGTGCTATGCCTGCCCCACCCCAGGGCATACTGAGATGGCAACTGGGACCGGGTGTGGTGGTGCACACCTATAATCCCAGTTGGTGGGATGCTGAACACAGGAGGATCACTGCAAGTCTGATCTACATAGTGAAACCCTGTAGACCCTATACTAAAAAAAATACAAAAACTAAAAATTAGGAAAGGAAAGGTTTATTTAGCTCACAATTACCATAGGTTTCAGGGGCAGAAAAGAGGTTGAAGGGAGATGTAGGGAGTGGGGAAAAGGATTAAAGATATATCATGTACAAATACAAATTACCTATGATAAATGTGATCATTTTTGTGTATCAACAGTGTACCAATAAATTTAGTTATTTTTAAACCTCTAAAAAGTAGGTGGTGTTTATTATTAAAGAATGTAAGCCAATATATTACTCTA
Organism: Ctenomys sociabilis; assembly: GCA_004027165.1. Taxonomy (NCBI): domain Eukaryota; kingdom Metazoa; phylum Chordata; class Mammalia; order Rodentia; family Ctenomyidae; genus Ctenomys; species Ctenomys sociabilis. Next base: position 31,765 of record PVKA01004733.1, on the reverse strand, counting down.
CTTCTTTTCCCAGTGATACTTATTTTTAATGTTTTGCCCCCTAACTATAGAAAGGGAAACTTTTGGGTCAGGGAGATAGCTCAGTGGTCTAATGTGCCTGCTTAGGCGAGCTTAGGCAGGCACAGGGGACCACGGTTCAATCCCAGCACCACATGCCATGCCAGTCCCACCCTAAGGGCAGGGTTAAGCAAGGGGGAGGGATTCCAAAGGCAATTAACACATTAAAGAGCAGACTAAGTTGTGGAGGACCACCTTGGTGACTCTCCTTGAAAGAAAAGCAGTTGTCTCATTTGGCTGTGCCTAACCCTATTTCCATGTATTGACATGTACAGAGCTGGCTAAGACCTTATCCCTTCAATTGGCTCCGAGCAATACATATTGGTCTGGTTATGGTGGTAGTGGTAGTCATTTTTTTTTTAATGTATTTGGTTATTTGGTTGTTACAGGGTCTCACTACCTAGCTCAGACTTGTGGTGATCCTCCTGTTTTCAGCCTCCCAAGTACCGGGATTACAGGCATGCCACCACTCAGGGGATGAGTCTGATGCAATATACGGTGCAAGGATCGAACCACATCCCTGTGCTTGCCTAAGCTTGCCTAAGTAGGCAGTTTAGTCTGCTGAGCTATCTCGCCAGCCCCTTGAAGATGGCACACGTGGTTCCCCAAACACACTCACCCACCGCTCTTTAATAGGAGCCTGGTGGAGATGGGATGAAGCACCAATGATCCACTCTATCATCTGGGATCGAGTCTCAAGAAAGAGGCTATGACTTCTTGGGGCTTGAAAGATTATACATGAGAGATGAAGCACTGAACCTCAAAACATTAGCCACTATTTCAGTTGTACCGTGCAGATTACTTCCTGCATGTTGCAGAGGTAAATGTAAACCTCTTACTTAGCCCAGCTCATTGTACTCACCTACTTCTTGCCATTCTCAGTCATTCATCTTCCAGCTACTCCTTCATGACTGAATAAAACCCTGGTTCAGCCCTGAGTTGAGGCCTTTGTTTCAAGTAGCCATCACCATGGCTAGACATAGGATCCCTCTGTTCCCCATAACTATAAATATACCTTAGTGTTTTTATTCTCACTCTGGATTGCACTGGAAATGGTAAACTGGAATTACCAATAACTTATCCATAGGATTGCAAATATAAACTTCCTAGACCAAGACAAGGACCATGAAGGGCCCTCTATAAGAAGTTAACATTTTAAAGTAAGGATCTCTCCTATAATCCTATCTTCTACCTAAGATAGGAGTTTTGTGTCCCTTGATACCTAGTATGTGAAAAAATATAACACAAATAATATATTTTTCTTTTGGAAGAAGAAAACTGGGGATTGAACTCAAGTCTTGGCACATGCCAGGCAAACGCTCATTCTACTGAGCCATCTCTCCAGCCCCCTACTCAAATAATCTGGGGTTTGATCCCTGGGCCTACCATGTGGCCCTGCCCCAGGGTGTTCTGAGACAACAATTGAGACTGGATGTGATGCCTCACAACTGTAGTCCCAGCTCTTGGGTGGCTGTAAACAGGCAGATCACTATCAGACCAATCTAGTAGTGAGACCCTGAACACTTTGTAGGTCCTCCCCTAAAATACAAAAAAAAAAAAACTATGAAAAATATTAACATACATTTCTAATGCCTTAGGGAAGTTTACAGTTTTATCACATTCTCAAGGAAATTATTAATCTGAAAAACATTCACACAGACTACAATGAGAAAGACTTTCTTTCTGTTTCTAGCTGTATGATTTTCTAGCTATATGATCTTAGAAAAATTAACCTCTCTGCACCCCAACTCCATCACCAAAAAGCTAGGAATTGAGATGATTCATGGAGAGGACAGTGAAGAAAGAAAAACATAAGTGTAGAGCAGCTAAATAATATTATTACTAGACAGACAAAAAAAAAAAAAAAAAAATAAAAACATAGGAAAAAAAAAAAAAAAAAAAAAAAAAAAAAAAAAAAAGAAAACCTGAGGAACTTAAGAGAAATGAAAAATTCTTACACAGATACAGAAAAAGGAGTTTGGGAATCAAGGCCAGAACATTTACAAAATTGATATAGTTTGTTTAAGGTGTACCTAGTTATTTTCAAAAAAATACTAAGGATAGAAGACTCCCTGTATTTCCATCATTTTAAAATGAGTAAGTTGAAACCAAGAAAAAAAAGAGGCCATAAAGTTAGTAACAAGCAAAATTTGAGCACTACCTTTGGGATGGAACAGTTGATAATAAAGAGAAACTATCACTGAGTTACTCCTATATCCAATTACAAACAAAAACTATTCAACTTTAAATTGATTAAGAAAGAATATGTATGTGTACCAAGATTAATATAATTATTGTGTATCACAAATATATACCAAAAATAAAGGAGATACTATAAAAAAATTCAACTTCACCTGATTTACAGATATTTTTCTCCCTTGAAAGGTGATATTTCATTCTGGGAATCATTAATCAAGAAGTTAGTACATTGTATTTCTTCCTTTCTTTTTTTTCTCCTTAATGTAGAAAAAATAGTGTGCATGACTAGGTTCATAATTCGTTTAAATATGTTGGATTTCTTAACCTCGGAATCAAGCTTCCCACTTTAGGGCTTGCTATATAGAATGCCACTCGGAATGCGGTGCAGTGGTATAGTGATTGCCTAGCATGAAGTTATGGGTTCAATTTCCACCAACACACACACACACACACACACACACACACGAGAGAGAGAGAGAGAGAGAGAGAGAGAGAGAGAGAATGCTACTAGTGAGTACATTTTCATGACAGCACTAAGTTGGACAGAGAATAAATGTAAGTAAAAGTGAATATTATATAGGTCCCAACTAGTCCAAGATAGATTAGGTCATAATTCCACTTCCTCTCTGCCTTACTTTCTTGTAAAGACTTGTTTTAGGTCACAGTTGGTAGATGTTTCAATTCACTTTCAGTTGTGTCCAAGGCAAGGTGGCATAGTAGGGAGATATGGCAGAGAAGAAACAGTTCATGGCATGGTAGGCAAGAAGCATCCAAGATCAAGGGAAGAAGAGGGAGATTCCCATTCCAGGTCTCACCCATTGTTATCCACCTCTTCCCACCAGGTTTCGCCTCCTACATCACACCCAGCTATAAACCCATCAGTAAACTAATCCAGGATCACACACCCATAATACATTTCACCTCTCAAAAGTCTGACCTATAAGCACATGAAGCCTTGGCAGAGGAAAATCTAGATGTAAGCCATAACATCCCACCCAGATTTCTAGAAGAACTCATGTGTATCCCTTTATATAAAATGCACCTCTAAGGGTTGCCAACGTCCTAACATTTTCAGCATTGATGAAAAGTCCAAGTCCATATTCTCCTCTGAGATTTAAAGGACACTTAGCTTCGAGCCACTGTAAAAAGAAAAAAAAAAAGGTAAATGCCTCTGACGTACAATGGCTAGGATAAACATTCACATTATAAAAGGTAGAAATAGAAGAACAGAAAGGAATGAGACCAAAGTAAGACCAAATCAAGCAGGGAAAACATTCAATCTTATAATTCTGTCTCTAGTGCTCAGGCCAGTCTGTGGCAAGAACTCTAAAGGTCATGGATAGCCCTGGCCCCATGGCATAGCTGGTAGCTGTATCCCTGATGCCCCTCTGGGGCCAGCTTTGCTCATTCTTTGCTGCTGTTCTGAGACAATTCATGTTTCTGGGTTCTCCAACCTTCTGGGGTCTCCACTTTCAGCTCATGCTTCCCGGGGTGGGGGGCACACTTCTTGGTCTCCCAAGCCTTATTCTGAAGCCTTCCTGACCCCAGAACTCTTACATTCTGGGCATGCCTAAAATCATGTTACCCAATGGATAACACCAAGGTCTGCTGCCAGTGGGAGCAATAGCTGAGCTGTCTTTTCTCTTGGCTATAGCAGTCCAGTGCTTGGACAATTGAGTTTATTAACTCAGGTGCTAGGAACCCAATCCTGGGGGGCGTACACTCTAGGCCTCTTCCATTCTGGAACATGGTGCCCTAGTTTTCCTCAAAGCAGTCTTTCACCCTTGTGATTTTTGTTTGCTTATTTGTTTGTTTTTTATTTAGTACAGCGTCTACAGGGTCTCACTATATAGATTGGACTCATAGTGATTCTCCTGTTTGCAGCCTCCCAAGCACTGGGGTTACAGGTGTGCCCCACCATGCCCAGTCTCAATCATCCTCTCAGCATGCCCCAGGGACAGGGCCAGCATGGAATTCCAGGGATGAAACCCTGGCCACTGTGCTCTACCTAAGCAGATGCTTTTAGTCTGCTGAGCTATCTGGCCAGCCCCACCCTTGCAATTTTGAGACTGCCAAAGAAGGAGTCCTGCTGGTTCTTGTGACGCTATCTTTTCTACTGCCCTATTCCAGAGTATTTGGCTTTTCAACACTAATTTATTTTTGACATCAAGTCCTTTGCTTCAGTTTGCAAATCACAACTTTATGGGAGGTTTCTTTCTGGCCAAACTCAAAACTTTCTAAATCACATGGATTAATTAATAATGGATTAATGTAAGCATTAGTAAAATCAGCTGGGCCATTTGCCCTTGATTCTCACGGTAGAACTGGCTAAAAGCCTCCCAACAGTAGCCATGCCATGTTGTATGGCTAAAAGTCGGAGCCAAAAGAAATGATGAGAAGACTGGACTTCAGAGGTTTGGCTGAGCTTAGTCTCTCTCTAACTGAGCCCTTTGAAGCTATATCAATCCAGTCTTCCCATCGTTTCTTTTGGCTCTGACTGATAACATACAATACGTAGCACCCAATGTGGTGGCATGGAAGATGGCCAGTGGTGAGTTCAAATTAAATTAAGGGTTGCTAGACCATGTGGTCAATGAATGCTCAGAGTAAGTGAGACCAGAGAGAAAAGCTCAGAGTAACAGAGAGTAAATATGTCCATCTTACCAGGACGTTGCTCAAAGGAGCAAGAATTAAAATGAAGCCAAAGAGTTTCGAGTAATTATGTTCTCTTATAATGAGGCAGTATTATTGGTGACAGCCTAAGGGATAGGCTGCTTTAAACTTAAAAGTTTGGAAGCAAGTCATAAGAGGTCTAAGGCAGAACCATTCAACTGGAAAAAGCTAGTGTGTAGTCCCTGTGTAATCTGACTTCCTTGGCTTTGGTATCCCTGAACTCTGACACTGAGGAATCTCATCCCCAGCAGAGCGTAAATTGCTCTGAAATCTGCTTTCCTGGAGCCTTCCCTTCTTCCTCAGAAACAGGTGAGTCCTATAAACAACCAGATACGTGAAGTTCAGCCTTGGCCTCCTTCCCCCACCCATCCCTCTGTCCACCATATGAGGATGAGGGACAGTGACTCAGGCTTTACTTCCAGGAAGAACACAGAGACACCCAGAGGCTTGGCTTTCCCTGTGGTCTCTCAGTGGTGACCACCTAACGATGCAATCAACCTAGGTAATCAGATTAACGCAGGAATTAGCAAATGAGCATAGATTAATTCCTCATGAGTGGGAAGTTTTATGCCATATAATTCATTTCAATTGAACTAAATTGTATCATATGAGAAAGGATTGTCAAAGAGGAAAAAGGAAAAAAAAGTTTAAAAACAAACTCCGTTTTGCTCTGCTAAAAAGGTAGTCAGCTGACATTACGTTAATACAGCATTGCTCTGATTCATTAAACCTTGTCACTGATTTCCAATATACTAAACATGCAGTTCAAAAAATAAAAACTGCTACTTTGATTACTGATGGTTCTAAGTTAATTCAGTTGTTTTTTATGTTCCAGCAGCTTATTAAAAATGAAGTCAGCCTCTCTTTCTTATGCATATTAGAACTCATACTACATTGCCTAGCCCAAAGTCAGCAGGGAACAACAGGATAAGTCATCTACTTATACGTAATAGTCAAGCTGTCTTCTAAAAAGTTTTGGAATGGCCAAGGAGATGGCTCAGTGGAATAAGCGCTTCCCCAACAAGCACAAGGCCCTGAGTTCAATCCCTGGTTCTTTAAAAAAAAAAAAGTTTTATGAAACTTTCCATATTTCCCTTATCCCAGGAATTCCCTATAATCCCCAAGTTTAAAAAATTATTAAATGTACAAAAAGCCAAAACAAAAAAGTTAGATTGAGTTAAATATGGGCCAGATAGAGCCTCAAAAACCATAGATAGTTATAAATGTATATAAAAATATTTGTTGTTTTCTTGGTTCCTGATGTATGTTACTCTCTAAGAGCACCATAAAGGACTTAGGATGAAGTACTGTTTTAAAATCAAGTCCTAAACAGGACAAGGATAGAGCAAAGGTACAACAGATAGAATTTAATTAAGCCTTTTAAGTAGATTTTTAAAAAAGGAAAAAAAAAAAGTTCCTTTAAATTGCAAACAGTTGGTCCCACGCGGTGGAGCACCAACTGAGATCAGGGAGGGCCAATGCTCCCATCCTAGGCTGACCCAGCTGGGATTTCCCAACCACATGTGCATCTGCATAACAGGTTCAGAGGCCTGTGTTCCTGGTGCTAAGTAGGAAAACCATTAAGCTGCTGCTAGCATCTCGCCCAGCATAGCAATGGAATAAAATCAACCAAAGACAGAACCCTTCAATTAAAGAATTTTAACCCTTTACAGTGCTAAATGGTCTGCAGGTTTTGCTCAGTGTAAACAATGCTGTTTATACAGGGAAAACAAAGTTATAATTGTATCCACCTAAACTTTTGTTTGAACCACACCAGACTTCTCTATTTTTATTTTTTAATTTCTGTATTTTAGGGAAGGGTCTACAGGGTGTTCAAGGTTTCACTACTAGATTTGACTCCTAGTGATCCTCCTGTTTACAGTCTCCCAAGAGCTAGGATTACAGTCTCAATTGCCCTCTCCGCCTGTGCTGGAGGCAGGTGGGTGCTGGCCTAGGGATGGAACCCTGGGCCCTGAGCCTGCTTGCAGGCACTTTAATCTGCTGAGCTATTTGGCCAGACCCACACCAGATTTTTATATTGTTCAATTGGTCATTCTTTTTTTCTTTTTTTTTTTTGATAAAAATCTTAAAATTATTAAAAAGAAATATTTTGACATAAAATTAACTAAAGGAAAAACATTTTAAAGGCTTTTCAAATGCAAGTGTGGTGGCTTCCAGCTAGGGCAGCTAGAAAGGTGAAGGGCCATTAACCCCAGGAATAAAAGTTAGCAGAAAAACAGGAAATAAAGTGGTTCTCTCTCTCCATTGCAATTGACACTGAGGAAAAAGCGTTTACATTTTCCCCTTAAGGTGATTAAATGACATTTTAAAAGATTACTTAAAATTCTTTTAATTCCTAATAAGTTTGATTGTTTGTTTTACTGTCCTAAATTAAAAGTGGCATTAAAACAAAGTTTGGTATTTTACAAAGAAATATAAATGTTTGGAATGATGTCTAAAAGCCCACAGGGTTTAAACAGTCACTTGATTTTGACATTCCACTTAAATAATAAAAGGCCTAATGGTGGCCCCCAAAGGGGTACAAGCTATGATAACTTCTTCATACTTGGGTCAACTTATACAATGACACCATCTCATCATCAAACTGCCTTGAATTTCTTCCACCAGACCAATTAGTCAGCTGCCCCTAATCTCAGTCTCTCATGATGTCTAGGACAGAAGCAAAACTTAGATACAATATTCACTAGAACATACCATACATGGTCTCCTTTCCAACAGAAAGGACATGCAGTCCTCCTTTCCAACAGAAACCGCCTAAGCCTGGTCTTCGCCAGCTACAGTTCTATCCGCATTCTGGTCTTCTAAATTCTACTCCAACCAATTTTATCTTACAGCTTTGTAGGACTGCTTCTTCATCTGGCATCTTCAAACCTTTCTAAACTCTTCCTGCAACCCAGTTCCAAATGCTTCTGAACCATATGGCCAAGTATCATCACAGCAATAACTACTTTTCTACATCAAAATCTGTTGTAGTCATTCACTTGCTGTAAAGTTACAAAATATCCAACACTTGTCAGTTAAAAAGGAGAGGCTTATTCTAGCTTGAAGGTTGTAGAGATTCCAGTCTAGAGTCAACTGGCTCAAAGGCAGGGTGGCAGTGAAAAGAGGTACAGCAGATGAGAAACAATCCGTGGCAAGGAGGAAGGAAGCAGAACCAAGATCAGTGGAAGAAGGAAATATACCATTCCGGGTCATACCCACAGTGGCCCACCTCTTTCCACCAGTTTGCACCCTCCAACATTATACCCAGCTATGAACCCATGAGTACACTAATCCAGCATCACAAAACATGGCACAGTTATCCCTCCACAGCCCCTCTGTGTGCACATGAGACTCTGAGGAACAGTCAAATGTCCTAGAACACTCTCAAATATGAAAATGTGATACCCTGGAAATTGAGAAGTGATCTTACTAAAGACTTCTTTTATAAGGCTTTGAGTTTTAACTTGGCCCAAACTTTGGGATATATTAACTGAAGTCTAGGGTTTAGTGCATAGCTCAGCAGTACAGCCTTTGTCTAACATGCATGAGGCTTAGGTTTAATTCCCAACAACCCCAAAAGCTACAAAGCCAAAATATACAAACAAGAAAAACTAGAGTATAATATCTTAAGATGAAATTTAATTAAGGTTACTCAATATTTCATTCATGTTAAGAAAGATGTTGACTTTTGCTCTGAGTTAATCCTGGCAAATTCTATTTGTTTTACCCTAACTCTTCCCCAGAGCTTCTGTGAATGTTTATACTCATTTGAAAGTGGCTGTGAATATATTTTATTATTTCCCTGAAGTGTTTTCAGAAAATTATGGCTCCCTTGACTTGGAAATTATGGTTCTCCACTTAGAGCAGAAGGAAAATTTTAAAATGATAATGTGAAAATTCATTCAGTTAATGAATAAAATGTTTGTAATTTTATACAGTGACTTAAGAGAACTTGCTTTTGAAGAAGTGAAGGGAGGGTAAGAGAATGGGAAAAGAATAAATATCATGTATAGGTACAAATTCACTGTAATGAATGTGATCATTACGTATACTTAAAATGTACCAATGAATGTAATTTTAAGAAGACCAAAAAACAACAAAAGAGAAAGCAAATACCAATCTAAGGAAGTAAACATCGGGGCTAAGTCATAGAAGAAAATAGGCATGGAAGGCTTTCCAGTGCAAGAGGAGTTGTATACTACGTCTTCAATCACCTGTTTAAAGTTAGAGGTGGTGAGAATAGTTGCAAGTGTATAATTCATATCAGGATGTCTAGCCAGAGTTAAGACATAATAAAAGAGAAATGCAAACATTCTAAATAACTTTCATTTGAAATAAGATTTTTTTTGCTGTCTTTGACTAGTAAGTGTACTAAAATATCAATAAAATACCACAAACAAAAGAATTTAAGTTTGATGAGAAATAAAATACTACCACATTAGCTTTTTAAAATAAAAGCAAAAACCATAAAATTATATTAAATAAAATGTAATTTAAATAAAATCTTTATAACAATGTATATTCTTATAAACCCTGTATTTATCTATATGAATCATAGTACAAAAAATGCAAATATTCTAAAATATCTCCTTGAATGTCATATTGTAGTAATCATTCCTTAATAACCAAGATCCTTTATTTGTAAATATTAACTGCTGCAGTATTTTTCAAATTGCAAACAGAAATTTTGAGGTGAGGCTTTCTCCCTCAAATCCTACCTTCCAAGTGTAAAATGTACAGGATGTGATGTTTTATACAAGGACAAACAAAATAAAGCTGTGTGTGCCCTCAGATTTCCAGTATAGCTGTGCAGTAAGAAAAAACTTTCTGATGCAGGAGCCAGGGGTTTGATAACCAGGCCTGCCGTGCAACACTGCCCCCTGGGGTGCTGAGAAGGCAATTGAGACTGGGCGTGGTGGCATATACACCTGTAATCCCAGCTCTTAGGAGGCTGTAAACAGGAGAATCACTATGAGTCTGATCTAGTAGTGAGACCCTGGACACCCTGAAGACCCATCCCTAAAAATATGAAAAAAAAACTTTCCCTAAGTAAATTTTTCCAATGTTTTCCAAGTCTAAGCCTATTAGTTTGTTTTCTTTCAACAAAATAATCAAAGAAAATGTGTACATAATGATTGTTTTCTTCTATTCTTATTTCAAAGTCATCCACTGTATCAACAGAGATACGTACTTAATATAGTGAAACACAGATTCCTCACAATACCTAGAGTCTTAATCTCTCGAACTGAATGTTGTATCCATGACCATATTATAGTAGACCCTATAGGAAAAGTACGGGGAATCGTTCAGTAAAGCTTACCACTTTGTCCTGCAAGGTGGTGTCAAAGGAGGTGACATCTTATATTCAATTCAGAGGACATAAAGCAATTTTCCTGCACAAAGACATTAGAGGTAAAGAGTAAGATGATTTCCTAGGAAGAAGGAAAGTATGCTCCAAGGCATGGATTTCTGAGAGAACCTGGCTTGTTAAAGGTGCAAGAAGAGAAATGTCAAAAGAAATAATAGGTTACTAGGTCCAGATTTTGAAGGAATTAAGAGACCATAACCAAGCATTTGGACTTTAGTTGGGAAGGTGGCTAGAAGTTAAGAGATGCAAAGGCCATAGTTAAAATATTTTAAAATACCACTCCTACTTATTTTCAGGATGGAGATAGAAATATGTGTAGTTATTTAAAGGACTAGTGAAAAATCTCTCCCTATGGTGTCACTAATGCCTGACTCATTGTCACAGAGATTCTTTTGGCCTAGGCAATATAAATTTCCTTTGGAATGGTAACACTTTTGAGCTGCCATCACTGTTAACATTATTGTGTAAATTTCAATACAGTCTTCTGACAGAAATTAGGTTTTTGAATACAGGCAAAAATAGAAGAAGCATTAAAGACTTTCTTCAGAAAGTCTAAGGCCGATTTCCTTCCTTGTGAATTAATTCTCCTGTGGACCATACACCCATTCCTCCTTCCTCAAGAGAAGAGCAAATCATTTTCCATATTGTACTGCACAAATTCCTTTTACGCTTAATGATGTGTTTTGCAAATCTGCCATATTCAAATAATGAAGAAACTGTAAAGTAGCACAGAACAGTAGAAGCAAATTACACTAAATAGCATGCTAATAACAGCAACACTGCTTAAGTTAACAGACTTGTCTTCATTTTTTTTTATTCTATTCATATTTGTCCAAAGAAAAATCACCCTTATCCTCCAGTACAGAGTAACAGTAGATACATCCATTCAGTCAGAGCTCAATAAAAAAAAAAAAAAAAAAAAAAAAAAAAACAGAGAACTATCCACCTCTGGCTTTGCTACTCAGGCTCTGAGGCACCATTAATTAACAGGTTTAATGAACTTTTTTTTGCTTTCCACTTCCACCAATTGAGTCTGGTCAATCTGTGCCATGTCCTGAATAGCCTCAGGACATCTCTCACCATTCCAAGTCACTCCACAAATACCTGCAAACTCATCCTAAGATGAAGGATTTTACCACAATTTGCCTTTGTGGATATTTTTACAACTACTGTATGAAGCTTATATTCTTCTAAGTCACTTTAAGTTTCATGGCCCTTCCAAATGTACTTCCATCAAGTTCAACAATATTCATCTCTCATAATTTTTTTATCTCTAGACTGGAAGAGCCCCTTCTGTCTTTCATATGTAAAGCATTATTTGATCAGGCTATCACTTACACCTTCACAGTGCTACTACATAAAGATATGCAGATGGTGCACGTGTAACTTTAAAAGGTATCCTTTATGTGTAACCTGTACAGCCAGAGGCAGCTATGCTTTGTCTCTGTGAGACAACGTCAAGTTCAGTAGGTTGAGAATTAAATGAGGTGGCAACTTTTCCTTCATCTGGATTGAGCTTCTCACTAGTATTTCAAAATAGTAATATAAGATAGTACATTAAAAACATATGGGCGCTGGGCGTGGTGGCGCATGCCTGTAATCCCAGCACTCAGGAGGCTGAGGCAGGAGGATTGTTGTGAGTTCGAGACCAGCCTGAGCTACAAAGTGAGCTTAAGGCCAGCCTGAACTGCATAGTGAGACCCTGTCTCAAAAAAGAAAAAAAAAAAAAAAAAAAAAACATATGGGCTATTGTCTGGCATGTCCATATACCTTTTTCTTCCTCTTGTTTATATGATTTCTTAAGTCATTTTAAATACTTAAGAAATTCAAACAAATCATGCAGGAACCTTTACTACAAAAACAAAACAAAAATCGCAAAACAACAACCACAGCAATGACTTTAAATCTCTGGGAGGAAAAGGAGAATGCTTGGAACATGCAAAAGGTATGTATCCAAACCCGCCACTCAAAACATCTTCAAGAGATTGTCAGCTTTGCCTACTAAACACAAAAGTCACTGCAACCAGGTGTCTATAGAGACGGTTGAATGGATCCAGGTCATATTCTAAGGCAACTGGTCTGGGTCATGACCTGGACAATGAGTTATTTTGTTTTGTTTTGTTTTCCAAGTTTCCTGGAGATTCCACTATAAAGCCAATACGGTCTCCATACATGCCATACCTAGAAACCAACCTATTTGTTACTGCTTCTCACTAAACATGCTCATCTATTGTTCTACCCTCCTCTATGTTAGTATACGGACAATTCACACCTTAGTACCATGTCACTGATTGTAGCAGATTTTTCCCTCCTTCAATTGTAAAATTGTGAAAGAAGCAGAATAGATTAGGAGGAATCAAATAACAAAAAGAGGGGCAAATTATCTTAATTTTTCATCATATCGATGATACTGTTGCTCAAAGGGATCCAAGGTTTTCTTCTACTACTTGCTCGTGGTAAATTAAAATGTACTGGCTGGATCTTCTTAGTTTAAAACAATAACGATCTCACATGCTCACATCCATATTAATATCTAGTATAAAGAATTCAGAACTATCATCTTTTGCTTTATAGACACTCAAATCTCATATACGCAGGTGTGTGAGGCCATTCCATCCTAGTGTGAAGAATGTTAGATTTAAAGCTCAGAAAGTACTATTTCATTCCTTAAGGAGTATCTTTTTAGAGAAGCTAAATACCATTTACTGAGTACTGTAAGGATGTGACTTCATTATGATGTTTATTAGTAGAAAATACGCTGTCAGTGTTAGGCTGTTACAACGAACTACCTGAGACTGAATAATTTATAAGTCACAAATGCTGGCCATATTAGTACATGCCTATAATACAAGCATGTGGGAGGCTGAAGCAGGAAGATTGCCTCAAGTGTGAGGCCAGCATGGGCTTTGTAGTGAGTTCAAGGGCAATCCAAACTACATATTATGAGCCTGTTTCAAAATTAAACACATAATATGCATACATCCATAAATGTTATTTCTTACAGGCCTGGATGCTTGAAACCCCAGAGTTTATCTCTGGGGAGGGCTTGCCCTCTGCTTCCAATAGAGCACCTTGTTGCTGTATTCTCCATGGAAAAAGGGAAGAAAAGCTCCCCTGTGCCTTTTTCTTTCTTTTTTTTTTCTTCCTTGTGGTACTATACATTTAACCCATAGTCTTTCACAAAGCTACATCCCAAGCTTCTCCCAACCTCCCAACTTTTTAAATGTGTGTGTGTGTGTGTGTGTGTGTGTGTGTGTGTGTGTGTGTGCATGAGACAGAATCTCACTAAGCCAGTGTCCAAGCTGGGCTCACACTCAGAACTCCAGACTCCCAGAATGCTAGGATTACAGGCCTGAGCCACCACACCTATATCTTTGTGCCTTTTTTGATAACGTCACTGTTTTAGTCACTTTTCTCCTTGCTAAGACAAAATACCCAACACCCAAAGTTAGAGAAGGAAAAGTTTATTCGGCTCATAGTTTGTAGAAGCTTATGTTCATAAGTGGCTAGCTCCAAAACAGAAATGCACAGCAGAGGGACATCACAGAGGAGAGAGAGTCCACAGGGGGCAGAAGCACCAGAACAGCAAACAGGAAAGCAGCAATTCTCTTTCTACTGCTTATGTTGTAACCAAGCTATGAGTAGCACCCTCGGTACTATTCAAAACTCCACCAAATATATCAGTGGACTAATTTAGTCATCAAATGCCCATGATCCCAGCTCCAGAGCCTGCCACCTCTGAAATCCCCACCTATGACTGCATCAAGTTTTGGGGGTTGGAAGACAGAGAACCATACACAAATTATAACAGCCACTAGTGCATTCATAAAGTACCATCCTCAAGATTTAGTTTCCTCCTATAAATTTCACCTCTTAATACTATCACCTTGAAGATTAAGACTCCAGCATATAATTTTAGAAGATCACATTCAGATAGAGAATACATCCATTTAGGGTTGACCAGATAGCTCAGTTCACTGAAGTGCCTGCCTAAGCAGGGATCGGGGTTTGATCCCTTGCGTGCTGTGCCAGCCCTGCCCATGGGGTACACTGAGACTGGGCATGGTGGTGCACGCCTGTAATCCCAGCACTTGGGAAGCTGCAAACAGGAGAATCACTACGAGTCCAATCTACATAGTGAGACCCTGTAGACCCTGTACTAAGTAAAGAGAGAGAGAGAGAGAGAGAGAGAGAGAGAGAGAGAGAGAGAGAGAGAGAGGTGATTGAATTACGGGAGGGGTTAAGGTTGCTTAGATGTTAGAAGGTGGGATCAGGTTGAAAGAGGTGGGTCAGTGTGGACAGGACCTGGAATGGTACATCTTCCTTCCATTTTCCTCCCTTGATTCTCTCTGCTCTTGGATGCAAGGAGGTGAGCACTCTCCACCATACCCCTATGCACACTACCCTTCTCTAGAGGCAGCTGACTTGGGCAGAACTGAGACAATTAAAATATAAGCAAAAATAAAACTCACATTTAAGTTGTGGGTGTTGGGAATTTGTCCCAGCTATCAAGAAAGCAACTAAAACAATTCTTGGTGACTTTATGTCCTTCCATATCTCCCTTCCAATAGGGAGACAGACCTTACCAAAGGATAAAGCAGATGGGGGCGGGTCTGAGGTGTCTGTGACCCAGGTGAGAAGGTGATAATCACAATGACAAATTATGAAAATGTACTTCAATAAAAGAAATATACTATGATGGTTTTTGAACACATGGTGTTATCCGTGTATCGAGGACCCTAAAGAATGTTATGCATCACAGAAAACCCAGTACACTGCTGGCCCTTAGAGAAGAAATTGAAAATGCATGTTTCATAATGTTAATAACCAAGGTTTCCCAGGCAGCAGTTCACTGTACTAATAAATGTCTGGAAACTATGGCCACCACTGTGAGCACCACTTTACAATTATAGAGGCTAAAGGCAACTACTATGAATCTTATGTCGTCTTAATAAATTTAGTGTTAGGGCCAGGGAGATGGCTCAGTGGAATAAGTGCTTCCCTGGCAAGCTCAAGGGCCTGAGTTCAATCCCTGGTTCTGCCAATAAATAAATAAATAAATAAATAAATAAATAAATAAATAAATAAATTTAGTATTAAAATATTAATATAAGTTTTTATTTTCCTTAAGTGTGTATATGCTTTTTTTGGCAGGCTATGTATTTGAGGTATTGAGTCACTTCGAAACCAGAAGAGAAATGCAGGACTTTGAAGTAGTAGCCAGAGAGAGAACAAGCAGGCAGCTTCAAATTTTAGTGATAAGAAGTTAAGTAAGCTGTGTTTAGTTTTGTTTTCTTCTTATCTTATTAAGGAAAAGGTGTAATTTATCCATAGTCAGGGATTTTGCAAAAATTGTTTCAAAAGTAAAGAAAAAACAAAGTAGAAGGAAATCACTGAGTAGAAACTAGACAGATAACAAAAACCTATAAATACAGAGATATTTCTGGCAAAGAAGGTTAAAGGAAAGGGAAAATCCTTTTCAGATAAGAAAAGATCTTGTATGGGGGCCAGGAGATGGCTCAGTGGAATAAGCACTTCCCTAGCAAGCACAAGGGCCTGAGTTCAATCCCCAGTTCTGCCAAAAAGAAAGAAAGAAAAGATCTGTATGATGAAAGGGTTTTTTGAGGGCTTTTTCCAATTTCTGTTTTGCTTGATTTGGGTTGGTTTTGATTTTGATTTTTTTAAATCATTGATTGATTGATTGATTGATTGATTGATTGATTTGGAATAGGGTCTCCCTACATAGCTCAGACTCATAGTGATCCTCCTGTCTCAGCCTGAGATTATAGGCATGCACCACTACACCCATCCTTGATGAAAGATTTTTTAGAATGTTCAGTCAGGTTTGTGGAAATCTATGAATGAGAATGGGTTTTTGTATAGTTCAAGATTTGTGAAAGTGACTTCAGAACGTGTTAATAAAAATCGTTGTTTAAAGTAACAAAGCTTGGGGTTGGGGAGATGGCTCAGTAGAATAAGCACTTCCCTGGCAAGCGCAGGGGTCTGAGTTCAATCCCTGGTTCTGCAAAAAAAAAAAAAAAAAAAAAAAAAAAGAACAGTACACGGTAAAGTGGTAGACCCACAGATTTTAGCAAAACCTAAAGCAGTTCCTCAGCTCTGGGGCTACCTAAAGTGACAAAGCTTTGATAGAATGCAGTGGCTGGGGTTCAGTTCCTTGCATGCCTTGCCAGCCCTGGCCTGTGGGGCATGCTAAGGCAATGATTGAGGCTGGGTGTAGTGTTACACACCTGTAATCCCAGAGCCTGGGAGGCTGAAAACAGGAGAATCAGTAGGAGTCTGATCTGTGTGGTGAGACCCTGTAAACCCTGTCCTAACAATACAAAATAATAATAATAATTTCTTCTGTTTTCTGCTGTTGAGATTTTTTTATTACATAGGAAACTGCATCTTAATAGTCTTGATCTTTTTTTAGTTTTTAACATTATTTATTTATTTGCTTGTTTGTTTGGTACAGGGTCTCTTTATGCAACCCAAACTCATAGTGAATCTCTTGTCCTAACCTTCCCAAGTGCTGAGCTTACAGGTGTATGCCACCAAGCCTGGTTTCAGTGGCCAGCTCAGCTCCCAGAAACATGGCATGTAGTACCCAGGATCAAACCCAGATCCTTGCAATTGCCAGGCAGGTACTTAGACCACTAAGCTACCTCCCAAGCCCAAGAGTCTTACTCTTCAGTCAGAGTTTATTGTAAAGTTTTTTAAATGATCAACTTAATAATGCTATCATTTTGCATTATGATTATATATATTTTTAATTTATTTTTTTAAAAGAGGGGAAAGGTCCACTTAGTTCAGTGTGTGGAGGTTACAGCCCATGATGGGCTGGGTCCAAAGCAAGGAGGCATGGCATAGTGGCGACAGGTCATGGTACTCAAAGACAGCAAGAGCCACAGAAGGCCAGCCTCTTTCTGACCATTATGTGATGACATATTTGACCCCTTGTATGCCTGGGATAAAAGATGTGTATACACCTGAAGACTATGCTACAAGTCTGGGTTTTATGTAAATGTTGTGCAAGTTTGTAGAGTTAAATGTACATAAATTCAATATATAAATGCAAGGTAACCATTAAGTACTTTTATTTATATAATATTGTCTCAGTTATTTTTCTCAAATTGCTGAGACAAAATATCCAATGCCCAGAATTAAGGAAGGAAAGGTTTGTTTAGTTTACAATATGTGGAGGTTTCAGGGCACCCTTGGCTGGCTCCCAGGCAGAGTGGCACATGGCAGAGGGCAGCGATTCACCGCGGCAGAAAACAGGAAAAGGAAAAACAGAAGAGGGATGAGCACGCCTCTTCCCCTCCCCTATGTTGTATGCAAACTACCCGCGGAGGAGGGGAGATAGCTCACACCCATATTTCCAGCATTGGACCACAGATCAATCAAAAACTCTAGAAGCCCGCCCCATGACTGCATGAGGCTTTTGGGGGACATCTAGATACAAGCCACAACAAACACGCATTGCATCTAGATTTTAAGCACTTAAAATTACAACTACCAACTGTAACCAAATATTTTGTTAGTATGCAAATAGGACGCACTTGTACATTGGTTAATAAATCTATTGGTGGTCATTAACTTGTTTCCCAAACATGTAGGAGATCTAAAGCAATTTCTTTTTTTTCTTTTTTTTCTCAGTGCTGATAAGCTTTGTATACCTATTAATGCAAAAAAATCACATAATCATAGATACCTTTCTGAGCTCAGTAGAATAGGCGCCTGCCTGGGAAGCATAAGTTCCTGAATTCAATCCCTGGTACTGCTAAATAAATTAATTAACTAAGTAATTAAAATAAAATACATCTGTCATAGATACCCTCTTGAAACAGATTCTAAATTTTGCCTCAAAAGTCAGAGCTAGGTTAGCATAAAGGATTTTTAGAAAGCTGTGATGCTAATTATTGCTAACTTCTTTGTGCATTACACGTATTTGAGTTCCCTCAAGTGGGCAAGCTTTTTAGAGTGTAAAGTTTAAGTAAATATCATACCATCCTGTGGTATGATATTTAAACTTAAATTGTTCATAATAACAGACTTTGATTGGTTTATGTTTTTGTCTTCCTGGTCATACTATGATGTGCCTAAACACTGTATATCCCAAGCAGTGTCACTCCAATAATTAAAAGATTAGGCTTTGGCCACCTACAGAACAAATCAGCAACATTTAATATTTATGTTATTTTATACCAAAATGGGACTATAAGTGTATTTTTCAAGATATCATGATAATTTAATTGTCTTGGTTTAAAAATGTCAATCATAACTGTTATCCTAAAGCACTATAGACAGTAAAAGGATGCTGACATTCTACAGGAGTCAGAGTTTTAGTAAATAACCTGAATGGTCTTTTAAGATAATAGGCCATGACTTACAAGGCAAATAAAGCATGCCGCTGATTGCTAACAAAGACGCTGACCATGACTCACAGAAAGGGCAACTGTTGCTCCATCACACTTTATATTTCAGAGTGCTCCTCATATCCAGAGGAGTCCACAGCAGCAAGGATTAGGACTTGCTATGTTCACGCCAGTGACACTTGTATAACTGACCATCTGGGTGTTTAACAACCTAGGCTTGGAAACCAATGACAAACAGGAACAACAGTTTAAAAATGACTGCCAACATTTTTGTCCTTGGCCTCCAAATCATCCAGGACCCCCAAAAATGAGTGGACCCCTCTGATGAGTCACTGAACCCACTGAGCAGGGAATTTGTCTGGACCCCAGAGGAACCCACTGTGGATTCTACATAAAGGAGAGTCATTGGAGAGACAGATGTCCAGTAATGCTTTTGAGGAAGCCACCCAGTCAGCAAGACCCTGTCTCCTCCTGGTAGATGGCTTAGCTAGTAGAGAAAAAAGTCACAAAGCTCCTCACAAGGTGCCACAAGTAACTCCTGAGGAGCCCTGACTGACTTCGGCAGAGAAAGATCACTTTTGATTACCTACTCAATCATAAACATCTAAGGTAAAATGTAACCAGACAGTGAAATAATTAATCATAACGTTAAAAGAGGGAGCAATCTTAAGGAGATTTATTCTCAAAATTAGGGAGGATAAAACCCCAGAGGGTGAAAATAATACTGCGGCTACCATGAGGATAGAAGACAAATTCCTGAGCCCTCAACCTATTACTCATGAAAAGCATGATTGTAGTCAGAGGCTTAAAAGCTGTGATGTTTCACACCGATCTACCAATAGCCAAGATGTGACTAAAAGCTGAGCGAAGCTTGATCTTCATTTTGTGAAGCTCTGAGTGAAATCATTCTCAGCTCTGTACACAGACAGGTGTCATAGTCATTTAGGGAAGATTTGCCTAATAGCAAAACAAGGTTTATCAGCTCTAAATATACTTAACCTACCTCATTACTCTTCAAAACTGATGACACCAGGTAAGAAGAGATCTACAGAGGCATTCAGCTTTACCTAGAAATCTCCTACCTCTACAGTCACCTTGGATTCCAGTAGAGTCTCACATGTCTGAAACTGCCCCAAACAGAAGTAATCATCCTATGGAGCCAGGTCATGGGAACTCACCTCATGAGACCAAAACTACAGTACTATCAAGTCATGGAGATTCCTACAGACCTACAAAACCAGGACTGAAATAATGACTGACCATCTCCCAGTCCCCTTTTCTTTATTAATTGGCCAATTTGTTCTACATCTT
The DNA here is from genome assembly GCA_004027165.1 of Ctenomys sociabilis. Taxonomy (NCBI): domain Eukaryota; kingdom Metazoa; phylum Chordata; class Mammalia; order Rodentia; family Ctenomyidae; genus Ctenomys; species Ctenomys sociabilis. The sequence continues at coordinate 11,776 of PVKA01004733.1, read as the reverse complement.
CATACCCAGCCCCCCCCTTTCAGTTTGTGCAATTATCTTCTATCTTTCTATCTTCTCTCACTTTATTTTGTCTTACTTTCCAGTTAAAGCTTTTTCTGGAAATTCATGCTGATTGCCTCAAATTTCATACACATTTTACTGAAGCAAAGACCTGTGCCATCTCATAGCAACCTCTCCCTGGTTCCGCAGCAGGAAGCTGTCTGGGGCTTGTGGTCTACTGAAGCTTGTTCCCAATCATTTGTCTATTACCCTCTCATGCATTCTCCCAAGTACCTATTGAAAGGAGACTCCAGGCCTGCTTAACCTGAAAGAAGTCCAGCCTTCTGTGACATCCTGGCTTTTCTCCCTTCTCTTTCTGTCTTGAACATTTTGTGCTGAAACCTTCCCTGGAACCTGTTGAACCATCCTGAAAAGGCTGAGCCAGGTCCGAGACCTTTGCTCTCTCTTAATTATCTCTTTTTTTTTTCCTCTCTGATGCCATTATCCTCTAAGTCATTAAAATTGAGAGGTCCAAGCAGATGCTTGGTCATTGGCTTCAGGTCTTTTAGGTTGAGTCAGCTTAGATAAAGAAAGTTTTCTTAATATTTCATGTAACAGATTAGAAACTTATATATGGGTTTGGGATCAATGTATTATTGGTTTTAAAACTACGTTGTCTTGCTGGTCTTTAACTTGACCATGTATTTCTCTTAAGGACATGGGAAAGATTAGAGACTACGGCAGTGCAGAATTTACAGTACATATACCAAAAATGTTATCAAAGTCACTCTTTGTGAGCATCTCTGATTCATTTCTGCCAACAGCCATGCATAAAGGCTGTAGGAGCCACAGATATTTTTTAAATGTCTGAACTGTAGATAAGTTATTATAAAAGTGCCTTTGTTCTGCATGATGCATTGTACTTAGATGAAAGGATTCATTCTAAAAAGAAAACAATGCCCTTTCCCACCACGCCAGCATCTGTTGTTTGCCATAAAGACAACATCTCCTTCACAGAAGATAAAAATCGCAAGCATGTGCTCACAATCTCAGCTCAGCTTGATGTTCAATGAATATTTTATTAAACCTTTTATAATACTTTTAAAAATGCTTTTACTCTTTACAACTGGTTCGTAAGATACTGCACAAAAATGTCCCTTTCTTTCCTACTTCTCTGTTCTATCCCCAAAACCCACTTACTCCACCATAAATAATTGCTTTGTGTAGAAAAAACAAGAAAAAAATTAGTTTTGTCCATATCTACCTTCAAGACTAGGGTTTCAGACCTGCTACTCTGTTTTTCTTCATATTATTACCTCTTTGGGAATTACATAACTTAGAGTCCAGGTGACAATCTCTCTAGATTCTGTCCTTCCTTGGAGAATCTTTTATTTTTTTGGCTTTTCAGGTTGGATTATTTATTTTTTATTAATTTTATTGAGAAACAAATAGTAATGAGACAGTTCCAAATCCAATTAGTAGGTCATTTCAATAATTACTACATTACAAACTGCTGTCTTCATAGTGGTTATCCATAGTACAAGATGCAGACATGATATCCTGTCCAAACACTATTAGTACAAATCTTTCTTCTCTTTACATTAAGAGACAGTAGCTGTATATCTATCCTGACTATTTTGTATGTGTCCTTGGAGAATCTGTGCCCACAAACCTGCCTTACCTTCAGTTGCACTAGGTGCACATCCACATGCTTGCTGTCTGAGTCCTGCTGGACTGAGTAGGTTAGGTCCCGGACCCTCTCTGAGGTCATTCGGAGCCAGGTCTCAATTTCAGGTAAATGAAGGACAATCTTCCAGTCAGCCCCTGTATGTAGTGGGGGTGGCTTCTCATACTGTTGGTCAGAATCCATATCCTTCATGGCCTCTTCTCCCTCTCCTGGCTCCACAGTGGGTGTCATGTTGATGGCCATGGGGGAAGCATCGGTAGCCATGGGATCCAGGTCCTGTGACCTCAGCGGGGAGAGCGTCACACTCATAGTTAACATGGAGAATTCTAAACCTTACTTCTTTCCAAAACAGCTAAAAGGCAAGAGGAAAGAAAAAACTAAGAGTCAGATGAGATTGCCAAATAAAGAAATGATACTTCGCAGAAGAAACAGGATTTCTAAATTAAGCCAGAATTCTAAATTGAGAAACCATTTCTCATAACAAAAACATAAAAGAGTTATTTTGATTTTCTGCATGGTAGCCTAGCACACAACAAGAACACAAAATCGTAGTGCTACTGTCTACTAAACATCCAATCTCCCCTCACTCCTTAGTAACCTGATAGTCAATTATAGCTATGAATATTCCTGTTGAAAATGTTAAACTACTTCCCCCTTTCCTTTGCAGCTAGATGTGGCCACATGACTAAGCTTTGGCCAATGAGAAGTAAGTGAAATTGTATGTAAAATTCTTAGAAAGCTGTTGAAAAGGGATTGATTGACTCAACGAAGAGGAGCCCTCCGCCCTTCCGCTTTTCCTTCTCATAGCAGCCTGTAAGGTGGGCTTGACGGCTGGAGGAGCTCCAGCTGCCAACTCAGATTGAGAGACACTTCTGAGTTGTGCACACAGATGCAAACTAGGTTCTGTAAGATAACACAGAGCTGCACTACAAGTCTTGCTGTAGCCCTTGACTCTTGTGTGTGAGAGGAAAACAAACTTCTATCCTATTTAAGCTGTGATTTGGGGGCCTTCCCTGACTATAGTCAATATATTCAATATATGAATACCTAGTGAAGAAAGAGGTTCTAGTTACTAGAAACATTGAGCTAATTTCAGATATTGCTTCTTTTTCTTTTTTTTTTTTGGGTTAGATGAATTGATATCACTTACCAATTCCAAATAATTAATTTCTTAAAAAGTATATAAATCATGGATTATATCAAATAGATCTGATTAATGCTCTACCTAAATTACCTTAACATTGAATTTTTAAAGGCTTGTGTAATTTCCATAGTTATGTATCTGAAACAAATAACAATAGACAATAAAACAGGTGAAAAATAGTAAATACAAATCATAATAAACTGTCTTTTTTTAAATGAAGTTTGTTAATTGATTAGTGACCCTGTTATTGAATTTAGCTTTCTTCTGGAAGCAGTCTAAGATGAAATAAAATTTAGGCTCTTGTACTTTAAAATAAACAGTTGCAATAGATAATATTTTTAGTTTCCTCTACTTAAGGCAGTAGAGTTTCCTCTAGTTTTTGGCTTTTACCAATTTTCCCCAATTCTACATATTTAAGATAGTTTATATCTTAATTCTAACAGATTTGAAAAGTAGCTGGCCAGTGTATTTGAAAATGAATGTGATCGTCAGAGAGTAGCCCATATTTCTTTAGATAATTAATATTCACTTATTAACAAAATAAACTTATCTCTACCTGCAAAAATCAAGAAATCAAAACAGCTCTGAATTTGACCAGAAACATGCAACTCTCCAAAAAATACTGGCACAGGGAGTCAAAAACACTTGTTCAAACAAGAGAGCCTTGGGACTAGTTTACTTCTATGACACGTTACCTCAGAACCCTTCCAGCATTACAGTCAATCTGCTTTCCTAAGTTTTTTGAGCATCTATCTTTCAAACTTAATGATAAGGTTGTTTAAAGATGAATTTCTGAAACTAAAGTTATTATTTTTTTTCTTTTTTTTAGTGTATTTGGTACCGGGTCTCACTATGCAGCCTGGACTCATAGCGATCCTCCCATTTTCAACCTCCCCAGTGCTGGGATTACAGGCAGGTGCCACCATGCCCAGACTTGGTCGTCTCCTCAGTGCACCTAGGGGCAAGGCCAGTGCAACATGTGGGACCGGGGATCAAACCCTGGTCCCTGCACTTGCCAAAGCAGGAACTTAGTCCCCTGGGCTGTCTTGCCAGCCCCTAAAGTTCTTTTTAAAAAACAAAATATATATCATAAGTAGGCTCATCACTGGTGGCTGTCTTAAAGAATGTTTAAGGTTTCCACCCAGTAGATGTCTTTGACCACTTGTAAGAGGGTAGAAATCTACTCTTCATAATTTTTCCGTATTTTAATTAGTTTTGCATTTCAAATATTATTATTGTTGTTATTGGACTTTTTTGAGCCAGGATCTCATGATTTGGCCTAGGTTGTCCTTAAACATGAGATCCTATTGCCTCAGCCTCCTGCCTGCTAGATTACAGGCATGTAGCACCATGCTTTAGCCTATCATACAGGACTACTGTAGTTTGGTTTTTATGTTTAGTTTGGTCTCGTTTTTACCTTAACCCTGTCTTCTGTTTTTAAAATAACAATACTAGTAGACTTGGTGGTTAAAAACAATTAGAAACCAACAAAATTTTACCTTAAGGAATAAAACTCCAGGGAGAATGAATGAATTAACATACTTTTTCAAAAATCATACTCTTGCTACAGGCTCTGATTCTCATTTCCCAAAACTTTTAAATTATGACTGGATTCATTGTCCATCTATAGATTTAGAATCACAAACCTAGAGAAGTGTTCTGATACAAAAGGTCAGTTAAATTTCTAGTTCTAGATCACAGAACTGGTTATCATTAAACAGCATATTAATGTCACAATGATCCCTTCTGTCTAAGAAACCAGATTCATCTAAAAACAAAAACAAAAAACAATAATAAAAAGAAAAAACAGGTATATAGCTCCCTGGCATAAACACCTGCCTGGCAAGCACAAATCCAGAGTTCAGTCTCCACTGCCACAAAGAAGAAAGAAAGAAAGGAAAGCTGACTGCTGGGGCTGTGTACAATGAACTCTTCCAGCCCCTCCCACATTCACCCACTTTCCCTCATATTCCTACCGAAGAGCACTACACAACTGAAAGATGGTAGCTGGCCACTGTATTCTCTCTGAAACTCCTGAGTGAAGTTAGGGCTGCCTAAGGCATACACATGCTACTGTAAATTCAAGAGCAAACCAAAGAATTAGCTCAGTGCGATAAATGTCCCCAAGTTGCCATGCATACCACTAGGCTGTGAACCAGTCTAAGCACAGTGCAGTGTTACAAGACAGGGCAAAGCACTCCACATTCCTGGCCTCAGCTGCCTAATATACAAAATGGAAAAAAATGAACTAGATGAATAGGGAAATTATCTGACCTTAAAGATCTCTAACTGCCATGATTACTATTCCAGGGATTTCAAAGCTCTTTGAATCTTTCTACCTGTAATGAAATGTGTGTAGCTACTGAAATATGGTTGTCCTAAAATCAAAGTCATGAAGATGGTGAGCAATACAGCATCACAACAGAGCCAAGGACAAAAGAATCACGTGATCATCTCAATAGAAACAGAAAAAAGTCTGTGACCAATGCTCATTTATGATTAAAAAAAGAGAGACTGAAAATTGTAAAAGCAAGAAAAAGAAACAACCAACAGAGTGAAGAGACAACCCACAGATGGGGAAATTTAATGCCAGCTGTTCCTTAGACTAAGGAATATAATATATGGACTATAATAAGAACTCAAAAATATCAAGCCGCCAATTTAAAGATGCAATCTAAAAATTGGCATCTGAAATGAACAGATACTTCTCAGATCAAGCATAAATAGCGAATAAATACATGGAAAAATCTTCACCATCACTGGTCATTTGAGAGATGCAAATGAAAACAACACTGAGATTTCATCTCACTCCAGAAAGAATGGCTATTTTCAAGAAATAATTCAATAACAAATACTGGTGGGGCTGTGGGAGAAAATAGTACCCATCTCCCCTATTGGTAGAAGTTTATATTGGTGTGAATCAGTATGGAGATTCCTAAAAAACACTAAAAGAAGATATTCCATTTGACCTAGTTTATTCCCTTTTTGGTATCTTCCCAAAAGAATTAAAAGCATCACACCACAGCAATTTATGTTCACCCATGTTTATAGGAGCACAATTTGTAACAGCTAAATCTTGGAAACAGCCCAAATGTTCATCAGTGAATGAATGGATAAAGATGTGGGAAATATGATGGACTACTACTCAGCCATAAAGAAGGACAGACTTGAGACATTTCTAGGTAAATGAATGCCCCTTGACACCATGGTCTCAAGTGAAATAAATCTGGCACACCTGTGTAAATATTGTGGGTTCTTTTTTTTCTAACATGAGAAACTGAAAGTGTAAATAAGGACCAAAAAGTATAATAGCTATTTTGCAACAAGAAGAAAATGTTAATATGTGAAGAAGAACAAGGGAAGAGAAAAGAAAGGAAAGGAAATTTTTTAAAAACAGAGTATAAGAGGAAAAAATAGAAACAAAGGCTTTATAAAGGAGAAGAAGGGCGGTTGAACAGAGAGGAGACAATCGAGGAATTGAGATATATACAAATACAAATTATCTCTGATGGATGATATAATTATGTATATCTAAAGTGACATACAATCTGTATATCTAAAATGAACCAATAAAATTAAAACTTTTTTAAAAAATCAAAGCTCACACACATTAGTAAACCTTTCCAATTAATAGAAAAAATTATCATGAAAAAAATATTTCATAAAACATCATTTATACATCTCGCTAATTTTTCCCAGGAGAACAAATGTAAAGATTCTCCTACCTAGGAATTTTCCACTTAAAGACTAACAACATGGATGTAGTCACACATGTAGAAGAAAATATTAAACAAAATTTGGCTAAGGAGGACAGAATATGCATCACATACTTCACCCAAGAAAAGGGCAAAGATACCTAAAATTTAAACTGCTGAACCAACACGTTCTTGAATTTGTAAAACTTGCACATGAGTGGGACATTTCCACATTCAGTTACTCACAGGGAGTTTTTATAACCCAGAGAAGCAAAGCAAAGCATGGATTTAATTTTCCTTTTGGCTTGTTTATTTACTTTCATTCACATACATTTCTCCCACTGGGAAAAAAAAAAATGCTGCATGTCATAATAGCATAGCGAGCCCCGGAAGTGATTAAAAAAAATGGACCAATCTCATATTTTCCTGGAAAGCATTTACTATAAACATTTGGTTTTACATTTTAGTAACCAATGTTTAAATGTAGCACTCATAGATGCCCATACTGTATTTCTTACTTTTACCAAACCACATTTGAGTTAAAAGAAGGGTTACTGCTTTCCAGCCCTTACCATAATTATTCAACTCCTCCCATCAAATTGTTCCATTTTAATGTAGGAAATTCAGCACATTCATACTTTTTTTCTTTGTGCTTTTCCTTTATAAGTCATGTTTCTAGGCATGCAGAAATTTAAGGAACATAATAAAGTAAAAAAAAAAAAACATACGATGATGCAAATGAAAGTCTTAGGCTAAGTGTGCATAAATATATCCATGGAGTTATCCCCCTGACTCCAAGATAAAAGTACAGAAATAATGGAAGAGTTCTTTGGAGCCCAATGGGCTTAGCCCTCCCCCTTTCTTGTCAAATGCGTGTCTATGGTCACTTTTCCCGCAGTACAGATAATACTATCTTTATCCGGGCAGCTGTTAAAAATAGCACCCATCAAATCCCTTTCTTTCCACAAATCTACAGAGGCAGTATATGAGGTACAAAAGCTAAAAACAGGAACAGATTTTAAAGTCTTTTTCTTTTCAAGCTGTGGGAAGATTTGTCCAGCATTACTCTATTTACCATCCTACAGGAACAAAAGAAAACATACCATCGGCTGCTTATTAATAAGGCCTGATTCTGCTCTCTTTCTCTCTGACAGTTCACAAGGTTTGAGTCGAAGCTTGAAGTTTAGCAGAATGTGGGCCTTTAATAAACGATGTTTTAAATCAGCAGTGTCCTGAAGCCAAATCGGACGGCAAAAATTTCAGCTACTCAGCCATCAAAACTGCCCATCTCTTTCTCCTTTCTCCTATAATTTTTTTTTGTTAAATAAAGGAGCAGAAAAACCGATATCTCCCAACTGTACTCACTGTAAATACTTTTGTTGCTAATGTCCCTTCAGGATTAAGCATATGGCTCCTCCTCCCCCCCACCCCCGCCCCCAGCTCTCCTATGTAGCCAAATAAGATAAAGACCTGTGTCAGGTCTGCTTCATGCCTGCAGGGAACCAGCTTCACATTCCCTTAGTGGCCTGAATCTAATGTAACAAGTGGAAGCTAACACATAAGCTTCAGAACTGTGTGACTGTAGCAGGCATTTTGCAAAAGGGCAGTGACAAGTAAGCTGAGAAAAGGGAGACAGTTGCCAAAACAAGGGTCAAAAGAATAGCAAAGTGTGCCCGGATGAGCAAAGAGCATCCCATCACAGTTTAGGAGAACCTAGACTATACTCAGCACAAAAGCAAGCATCCTAAGACAAGAAAAAAATAGTACTATATTAATTTAACCTGCTGCCAGAGCCAATCTGAACTAAAAAGATTCAAGCTCCCTCTTTTTCTCAGGGAGAAACTGTTCTTTTCAACTGAGAAAACATAATTATGTGTGCAGCTTGAGAAACAGTCCCATTACCACGTAATTGAATCCTAAACCTAAATACTTATTCTCAGTCTTTCTGTGCCCTGCTCACTCTTTCAAACATAATCAAGTGATTAAGGCATCATTTAAGGCTCATGGATTTGTTTGCTGTACTACACATATTACAAAATAGAGGTACAAGAAATTAAACATCATTTATATCCTTTTTTTCTCCATCCTCCTTTCTTTTGTACTCTCATAGCTACTCTTCACGCAGTCCATTCATATAGACATTTTAGAAAGAAAATATCCTCTGGACCATTCCCATTTTTTGCCTAAGGTTAGCTCTCATGATTTGATTGCATTAAGGAAAAGTAATTCCGGAGGTACACTAAATGGCAAGATATTAGAATTGGATTTAGCAAAGAAAACGCTAAAACTAGTTTAATGGGTTGCTTACTTAAATGGCATTGTAAACCTTGATAAATGAAGATCTAACTTAGCACTTGGCTTTAAATCTTATTTCCTGTTTCCTTACTCTGGCTTTCACAGGGTCAAGAGCTGAGAAACTTTAAATAGAATTAAACTCTTAAGCATGAAAAACAGAGTTGTAGCCAAATACAAAGCTATGGGGGAAAAAAGAGAGTATAGATTTTGTAAGACACTCCTCTAAGGAAATCTCCATGAGGGCTGTCTGATACCTCTTCCTTTTTTGCCTTCTTCCCTCTCAGCGGGATTCCTCTCAGCATTCACCTGGAATAACACTGTTTAGTGAGATCAAATAAGCCCAGATTAGTCTCACTTTCTAATCCTCCTGTAATAACAGGCTAGCCTGCAAGCAGATACCAGCGAAGAGGACACCAGGGAAAAATAGCATGTTAATGGAGAGCCAGACAGATTTCTATAATTTAAAAGATCCAGTGGTATTATCATCATTAGCTTCCCTCTCTTTCTCTCTCTCTCCTCCACCCCCTTCTCATTTCCTTTGCGTACAGCTTTGCCATGTGCAGACAGCTATTACATAGTCAGTCACCTTATAGATCAGGCCTACTTTCCAAGTTCTCCCCTCAGCCACCTTCTAACTCTCTTTCCCAAAATTCTTCGGTCAGCCACACCACACTTCATAAGAAGTTTTCTTCCTCAGAAACCCTTCCCAACCCTTTTCTTTCTTTCTTTCTTTCTTTCTTTCTTTCTTTCTTTCTTTCTTTCTTTCTTTCTTTCTTTCTTTCTTTCTTTCTTTCTTTCTCTTTCTTTCTTTCTTTCTTTCTTTCTTCCTTTCAGAACCAAGGATTGAACTCAGGCCTTGTGCTTGCCAAGTAAGCACTTATTCGACCGAGCTATTTCCCCAGCCCTGCCCAGCCCCTTTCTAGGAATATTTGCTCTATGACAGTGATACCTAGAATAACTGGGGTCATCATCATGCCCCTACCCTGTGTTTTCTTTCTTTCACTACAGAATTCAGTATGTGTCACAAATATTTATCTGGCCACTTTGAACAGTTGGCCTCCGTGGCAGTCATGCTCATCAAGGTGTGGACGTGACTGCAGCGGACACATGCTTTACCCTCGCATCCTTAACCCAAGCTGTTAAACGTCAACTTCACACATTAGTTATCCACCTTTCTATGGCCTGAGAAAAATGCTGAAAATGACTGAATTTATAAAATACTAATAAGTAACCTATACAATTTTTTCAGTTATTAACACAAAAAATGAAATAACATTCATTTCTAATTGACTCACAATACTGAGAAACAACTATACATAGAGCATTTTATGTATTTATGATATTTACCCTCAAAAAAAATTAAGATTTGATATATTCTCCCTCTCCTCTTTCTCCCCTGCTTCATGAATATGTGTATGCACATGTACACTCACACACTCACGCACACACCATACCTACCATATTCAAATACATAGAAAACAAAATAAAGCCCAGCGAAATCCCAGTGTAGTGTCTTTAAACAAGGGGAAAGGAAGATAAGTGGGAATATTTATTGGAGAAGATAACATTTAAGGTGTGCTTGTAAAAATGATTCAAATAATTTAGACAAGCAGAGATAGATGTAGGTTGATGAGGGGTTGCTTCATGAATAAAACTATTTTAACATCATAAAATTTGAGAAGGTAGTTCTAAAAGAACTGGAAATTTAAAGGTTGCTAAGAACAGATAAGGCTAAAGTCGTAGCCCTATGAGCTTTAATGGCTGTGCATAGGGCTTGTAATGAATACCCTTGAAAGCAGAAATTCTGAAAGACTGTTTATGAAGAGAAATCACATTGAAGCTTATCCTAGAATGATAGGGAATTGTCAGTTCATGCCCTCTTTTTTGCCTATAAAATGAAATAAGAAATAAGAATTGAGAATTTCAATATCCCTTTTCCAGGCAAAGACATAATTAACATAAAACATAACCTTAAAACCTCTGCTAGATGTGCATGTGAGAGAGATACATATAGGGAGATATATATATGAGAGAGATGGAGATAGAGAAATGTCTGAATTTTATATCAGAGTGATTAAAGGAGTTCTATGTTCTGTCCTAGCTGATTTGTTAAATATAAAAAGTCTCCAATTTTAGTTCTCTGTTATCCCTGCTCAGAACCCTTCTCATCATAGACTTGCAGTGGAAAATTTTAAAGATTGTTTTATGTAATGTTTTCACTATTGTATTTCAAAATTACTTTTAAAAATAAGTTCACATTAATATTTAATTCAAACATTGTAAAAATAGAAGACATTGAAGAAAAAAGATGGCTTTTTATTTCTATATTTTAGTCCCAGTCAACAAATGTTAGATTATTTTTATTTTTTATTGCGTCAATATATACAGTAAAAATGAACACTTTAAAAAGTCATCTTTAATGATTGTGAAGTCTAAATTAATTAGTTCTGTGTATTAATATAGCAATAATGATATATTTGCTATTTCACTATGTATTTCCCAGATGTTAATAGCCATTCGATAAAAATAATGACAGAAAATTATTTTCTGATATAGTAAACAAATTGAGACAGTGCTGACCAATTTATGGGTAAAAGGGTCAATTAAATACACATACCTAAGTTTTCTCTCTCTCTCAAAACCCACTAACACTTCTGAAAGGCTTTTCTAGTAAGTGTGAACACTGAAGAATGGGAAGAGTAAGTATTGGAAACTTCAAATTAGATAAACACATGATAAATGACTAAATTGAAAAAGCCAAATCTTAATCCAGCAATGTTTGGAGCAAAGAACCAACCTTATTTATTCTTCAAAATCCTGAAAGTTGTTTTGTGCCAGGAAATGAACTCACGACCAGCTGCTTGCCAGGCCGATGCTGTGCCACCGAGCTATGTCCCCAACCCCTCCTAAAGGTATTTTGGAATTGATAGAACCAGATACCTTTGCAAGGTGAAGTGTGTGTGTGTGTGTGTGTGT